>VDFB02142025.1:0-11466 GCA_007258455.2 Sequoia sempervirens
GATAGCCCTCGTTAGAGTGAAATTAATAAGTGATAATTTAAATAATTAACTAGGGGGTGGGTAGAATCACATTAAAAAGATAATTGATGCCTCGTCCGCCATTTAGTGCTATCACAGGCTAAAGGGGATTGAGAAGGCCGTGGTTGGAAAGATCGTTACCTTGTCTTCATGAAAGGTTAACGATTCCGCATGAGCAACCCTATGGAGCGGCTCCTTGAGATAGGTAGTCTAGATAACCATAGATGGAGGTGGCTCCTAGCGCTCGGATTGTCTGGATAATTCATCAGTAGACGCAGGAAGCACCTTGCGATAGGTAGTCTGGAGAATCCATGTTAAGCCATGCGATGACACTCTCTTCTAACACTCCTTATTATGTTGCTTCTTTGGAAATCCTCTGGAAGTGGTCCTTTGTCTTGAATTGATGAAACATAATTGTTTGAAATGATTTACGATTTTACCCTATTTTATCTATGGTGTATTTTGTGGTCTTGTATAAATCTTGTGGATGTTTTGGTTTTGACCTTGTACTCTTATGGTACCGCGGATATGATGTTATTGTATTGTATCATTGCTATCTGCACTGTGTGATATGTTTATTAATTCAGCTTGGATTTGGAAGTGTTTTATGATCTTCCTTGGATTAATGGTTTACCGGTCATTGCTTTGAGTTATATGATGAGTTTTTTGACTTTGGATGGGTTGGATTTCAGTCACAATTTCCGAAAGTGTTATGATACTTCGCATGACGCTATCTTGTGGTTCTCTCTCGCTTGATGTTCTTGGTTAAGGTCTCTTTCTTTGTTAGCTCCTAGCACTGGGGTGGGCCTTCGGACTCACATGGTCGGGTGGAACGTGCTAAGCACCCCATTGGGTCCCCAGTCGAGGATCGAGAGGTGTGGATTGGTGCTGTTGCGGCAACTATAGAATTGTATTTATCTTGGAACCAGTTATGATATTGTGCATCATGTTATCTTGTTGTATGGTTTCCGTTCATGATTGGAAACACTTTTGTATCATTGTACTTCTTGAACATTGTATTGTAATGTAATATTAGCCATGGCAATTGGTTTTCAATGTGTTATGTTAAACATGCATATGTTGTATTTATGTGCAGATGGCTTTTTATCAATGAATTTTCATATGTGTTATATTTGTTATTTTTTACTTTATATCTTGGATTCTATTCTTTATTGATGTTGTATGGATCTAAGTCGCGTAATGACTCTTCGTGTACCCCAAGGGATGTATGTGTTAATGAATCTATGAAATTCGTGTTATGACTTGATGTGTATTACATGTATGTTATGGTTACTTAAAAAAAAATATTGCTGTAATTATTGTGTAATTGTCCTTTGGGGTTCGCACGGCGGTGTGTTACAACATTGGTATTAGAGCATAGGTTCATACACTGGACACTATTTGTGCTCACTATGTAACCTTGCGCTTAGACCCGTGCGTCTTGAGTTTCACTTTTCTGTTGTCATTGTTGTGAACCTGAGTTTCTTCTGTTAACCGGTATTGGGTCAATGGTGCAGGAAACCAATTGAAAGGATAGGACCCACGGTGTAGTGCGCAATGCACCGATATCCTTTCTGTCGGGGATGCTCTATGGACCCTTGAGTTTTAGTGTGATGTGTTTCTTGGTGATGTGTTTTATGTGTGTGAATATGTCAAGTGTGTGTGAAATCTACAATTTTGTTGTCTTTGAGTGATGAATTATGTTTTCTTGAATCTATGAAGGTGTAAAATTTTGCCTTTTTGTTGAAATTGATGTGGGATTTGGTGTGGAATAATGGTTAACGTGGAGTTCTTTGGGTGAAAATTATGATTTTTAACGAAAATATGAGGTTTGGTGGATAATTATTCTATGATTTTTAGCAGAATATAGTATCTTGAGGTTAAAATGCAACTTGAATTATTGGTACTAATGTGCAATGTTCTATGTTAGCTTTTGATTTATAGGAGCTTGGCTTCAAAAAGCATAGTGACGAAGGTAATGTAATTGTAATATGTAGGTATAGGTACTTATAATGTCAAGTAGTAATCCATTGTGATATAGTAGATGGATTAGGTTTATGGTTAGCATCCTTATGAGAATATTGTTTAACTAGTAAGAAGCAAACTATTTACGAGTTATTAGAATTGTTTTGACTATTATGTGTGGTTAGTGGGAGGGACAGTGTGGTATCACTCGCTCGCGAGTGCCCTAGTATGTTGGGATTTCCTCTCACGATGTATTTGTGGTATATATGTATCGTGCACAACGTTTGTTTTCATGCAGGATTGCAGGAATTAAGTCTTGATTCCACCTGCATTGTCAGGACTGGGCGAGCATCATAAACACCCAATGGGCTTGACGTTGAACATAGGAGCTGACAAGAAAGTTTCCTCGACTTAGTTGTCCACTCCGTCCTAGTGTTTGGAAAATTAGTTTGGTTGCAACCCTGTTACTATTATCATTTTGGTATCATTTCCTTATTTTGGTTTGTTAAATTTTTGTTGCCTACTTGATGATGTTTAATCGATGATTTGACTTGTGGTGTTGATGTGCATATGTTTTTGTTTGTACGTGAGCTCAACTTCCAGGAGTAAGTTGAAGCCTAGGGGGGGAGGATGTAGTGCCCTCCGTTTCGGTCGTCGTTGATGTTAAGTAAGTTGTTGTTGGTAATGTCATGATGATGTGGTGATTTTATTATTTAATTTAATTCTAAGGTTATGAGGTAACACTAATAATATGTTTGGATTTGATTAATAAAATTAATTTAATTATAAGGTTACCTGTTTCATTTGGAATTAAATAAAGAATTAGATTCAAGGATAAACGTCAATTTAATTATCGTTGGGAGTTAGTTATTTAAAATAATCAGATTAAATGAGGAAAGGTAATTATCATTTACTGATTAAATTCAATTAATAAATTTAAAAGTGATAAAATATTAAGAGGATTAAATATTAAAATTGTACTTAAGTTTAAATAAATTACGGTAAAAATATTTATTGAATTATATTTTAATTAAAAGTTAATTATTTATGAAAATTTGTTTTAGTTAAAATTTAGAGTTAAGTGGAAGTAATTTAAAATAAAAGAATTGAAATTAAATAAAATAAATACATAAAGTAATGATTAATTAAAGTGAGAAAATATTAGAAAGGATTAAATATTAAAATTTTACTTAAGTTTGAATGAAGGTAAAAACGAGAAAAGCCAATAAAAGTTGGTACCTAATTATAATTGATAAGTTAATAATGTTATTATGGTAAGTAATGTGACGAAATAAATTCTAATAAAATATTATTAATGGTTTAAATGAATTAAATAAATCAAACTTGAATATTATAATTAAATAAACAATAAACATGCAAATAAATATTATTTGAAATTCAAGTTTCAGTTTGGGGAAGGTGAAAAGTCATTCGGTGGTTGGGAATTCGTTCTTGGTTGGTAACTGACCAAGAAAGAAAATAAGAGGGTGATTTTTCCGAATGCCAAGGGGGACTTTGGGAAGATAATTGGCAACCTGTGAAGAGAGGGAGGAATTTTACTGAAAGCAATTTCCACGAAGGAAGGAACAAGAAAATAGATTTTTTTTTAAAAGAAAGAAAGAAGAGGAATTAAAAAGGGAAAGCGACTTACAGGTTTTCTTTTAAATATTTTCCTTACAAATAGTGAATAGATGTTTTCCTGTGAAAGATTTCCTTCTTCCTTGAAATCTTTTGTATGCCAACTTCAAAATTTAGCTGAGTATTTTAAATGTCTTATTTTTCCTGTAAATGAATTGTTTCCTGTGACTCTATTCAAATAGTCTAGTTGTGTCATCCATAACATTTTTTATACAAACTAGTTTGCTGGTAAATTTAAAGGGTTTCTCCAAATTCCAGTTTTCTATTTGCTGTCCAAAAATCTCAAATACCCAGATTATAATTTTGGCGTTATGCTTAAAATACGAGGCTGCTGTCAAGTTGCTCCCTTATGGTTGCGTTTTGCTGATAATAAATATAATTTATAAAGAGTTAAATTAAATTTTGGTCTGCTAGTATGATAGGTTTTGAGATAAATAGAGAAATAATAAAGATGTTAAGGGTTTATTATAAAATAAGCTGCATTTTGTTAATTATTAAACTTAGTGGTTAAAATAAATTGATTATTAGGGAAGTAATACTTGGAGGGAAATGATTTATTTATATTAAAAGAATTGAATAAATAAAATATAAAATTAATCATAAGTAAAACATTAATTTTATTTAGGTTAAGGTTGTGCTGTGAAGAATTAGATTTTATCCCAGCTAGATAAATGATCTCTTATTTTTAATCAGAAAGTGAAGAGTATATATATATATATATATATATATATTTGTTTATAATAATTAGGTTGGATATTGTTTGAGGTTAGATATAATTAGAGTTGAAACATTGTACAAAATTAAATAGCCTCTCTGATTTCTTTGTCAACCTGTCTGAGTTAGGGCATTTGAATTACCAACTACATATATGAGTGACTTTCTATTTATTTTGAATTTATATATTTTTGATTACTATTCTTTTATTTATATATATATATATATGCATATGGTTATATAAACAAGTATAGATACATAATTATAGGTTAAAAGATTTGAAGTGAAGGTAGTCTTTTATATATTTAGGATTTATGAAGATTTTTCAATATATAAGCAGATGTGTATGATGAGTATTATTCAAAAGAAAATGGTTCGTATTTATATATTATGTTATAAAATATGAATAATTTCTTTAATTGTTTTGTTTATGATTTTTTTGGTGGTGTAATTTTATTTTAGGTAAATAATTAAAGTGAAAATGATTATTTCGATAGATTGCTTAGTGAAATATTATTTAACAAAAGTTTTTAACGAATAAACATTATTGAATTAAGTATTTAATTTTGTTGTAGATAAATGAACTGTGTATTTAGTTAAAGTAAATCGATTTATATGGTTAATTAAGTTTTAGGGTTCACTAAAGGAGATAAGTGATTTTACATTTACATAGTTTCTTTTACTTGAAGGTTAATGATAAAGTTAAGTTATTTTTAAGTGAGGATAAATCCCAGGTTCATAGGTTAATTAATTTAAATGATACTGATTAAATGTTAAATGGTTTTAATTACCTTTTTGGATATCTAATGAGTCTGTGAATGATAATTATTTATCAAACTACTGTGTGAAATAATCCATTAGTGTCGTCACCTTAGTATTATAACAAAGTTGTAAATTATAGAATTGTCATCTTAGTATTACATTTTAAAGTTATAATTAGGATTCGTATTAAACAGTTGATGGAGTTGGTTATCTTATAAATGATATAGTTATTTTAAATATAATTATTTGTAGTAAATACTCTCTTAATTAAATTAAGTGGATATATTAAAATAAGTGGTAAAAACTTTGAAATAATGCTTAAATTAAAGGAAGGTCTTTATGGTTATAATGTGTGAGTAAATGTGTTTTAAACAAAGTGTTTTGATTAATGGTTTAAGTGATATTTAATTGTTTTAAGTTGGTTGTTATTTATGGGATATTTATGGAGATGTCTCGATAGCCTGTTCATTGTAAGTGTTTTAAGATAGTGTTCTTCAATTAATGTGTTTATATTTAGAAAATGATTTATTTATAGGAGTTAGAAAATTAGAATTATTAGGTAGTTAAGTTAGGTATTATGTATTGAGTAGGTTAGTAAAGTGATTAGAGAGAGAGTTTCCTTATGTTAATAATTTGGGTAACATTGATAGATTAGTTTATTCTCAATTTGATTAGTTTCAAGCGGGATAGTTAACTTAGAAATAATGAAAAGTAGAGGTTTGTATGTTGTTGATGTATGTAGATAATATTGGCGATAAGGATTATTTCTGTTTAGGTGGGAGAATTGAATTATAAGATAAATGGAAGTAAATAAATTTGAAAACTTTAAATAGTTGGGTATTACGATAAAGGCTAGTGAATGATTGTTGATTCGATAAATGTTTTGATTAATTATATTTAGTTAAACAAAGGGTTTATGTAAATGAATAAATTTAGATGATCTTTTCTAAGTCAATTTCCCTCATATTCTTTTAATAGTTGATTTGTGGGATTTCTATAAGAATAGTTCTAGAAAATACTTGTGATTGATATCAGGATCAAATTGTTGGTTTGAGTGGGTTGATCTTCAAAGGGAGATTGTTGTTATAATGTGTAAATTGGAATATATTTGTGTTTGAAAGAGTATACTAGTGAATAGTGTCTTATGGCTTAAACCATTAGATTTTATTTTCACTTCGTAATATTGTGCTATCCTTAAATGTTGGAAATGATTGATCTTTAAACTAATGTTTCAAGTTACTTCTTATTGAATGAATGGTTATATTGTATTTGAATGTGTGGTTCATGGATTGTTTTGATAGACCCGTTCAAGGTGACTTTTCCTGAGTTGATTTTTGAGTTGGAGATTTTCTCTCATTTTATTTATGTTGCTATTCGTTGGGAACCAGTATGTGTTCTTTTGTTCTTTACCTAAGTGGCAAATTGGTTAATGTTAACTTTGTCATGATTGATGGTTCTACTTGAGTTGTTAATGAGTCAAATTTGAAAAGTTCTTTGAATTATGGGTATTCCGAGAGGAGAAAATAGAGGTTTCCCTTGGATGTCTGATTTAGTTTGTATCGAAGTTGTTGATGTTGTTTAAGGGAGTTGTTGATCTTATTTCGATTTGAAAATAGTTCTTTAAGGTTTTGCTTTTATTGTTGTCAGATTTTCATGGGGAAACCCTAGTGTAACTTTATGAGAATCTTCCAGAGGTTTATTTTACTATTGGTTAATGTTCCTCCTTTTATGTGCCCTTGTTGTGGCAAATGTTTGGTTTCATGTTTTGAAAGGGTTGTACGGGAATCATGGAGATTTTTTTTATGTATTTATGACAAGATGGGTAATGCCTTGCATGTTGCTTTATTGTGATATAATGTTCTTGTTATGTTGTACAACCCTTGGATTTGGTTTTATGTTTTGGAGTGTCTACAGAGTGAGAGTGGCTCACAAAGTGGGTGGTGGCCTGAGGCAGGGATAGCCTAGATTGGGTGATTGTAGTAAATAATTTAAATAGTGTGCTAGGGTGGGTAGAATCACATTAAAGATAATTGGTACTGCCTCATCATGCCTACAGGGTGCTACAGGACTAAAGGGGGATTGAGGAGGCCGTGGTGCGTATTGGAATACCTTGGCGGGTAGCGGATCTGAGCAACCCTATGGAATGCTTAGGTAGAGTAGTCTGGATAACCATAGATGGGAGGCTGGCTCCTAAGCTTGAAGGTTATGCAGATGGTCAAATTGTCCATTAGGCAGATGGCGCTAGCGTTAGTGGTAGTACGGAGAGTCCTGTTGAAGCCATCTGGTAGCCACTTCTCCTCTAACACTCCTTATTATGTTGCTTCGATCTCAGGAGTGGGTCTTTGTCTAGAGTTGATGGATCATAGTTGTTTGAATTGATTTATGGTTTTACCCTATTTTATCTATGGTGTATTCTATGGTCTTGTATAAATCTTGTTGATAATTTGGGTTTCGACCTTGTACTCTTATGGTACTGTGATATGATGTTATTGTATTGTATCATTGCGATTCAGAATTGTGATATGTTTATTAATTTCATCTTGATTTGGAAGTGTTGCGGTGCCTTTGGTTATTTGTTTGCGGATTGGTGGCAGTTGTTTACCTGTCTGGAAGGTGGTTGAGTTATGTCATTTGTAATCCACAGGTGTTGTGATACTTTTGTATGATGTTGGAGTCTTGTGGTTCTGTTGTTGGATGTTCTTGGGTGGGGTCTCTTCTTGGTGGCTCCTAGCCTTGAGGGGGTGGGTCTTGATTTCCACATGGTCGGAGTGGAATGTGCTAAGCACCCCATTGGGTCCCGATTCAAGGATCGAGGAGAGTCTGGATTGAGATGCTACATTGCAGTGGCTTCCGGGAGTTATGCTCATCTGCAGAGCCGATTCTGTCTGTGCAATGCATCATATTTATCTTGTTGTATGGTTTCCGTTCATGATTGGAAACACTTTTGTATCATTGTATTTCTTGAACATTGTACTGTAATGTAATATTAGCCATGGCAGTTGGTTTTCAATGTGTTATGTTAATCATGCATATGTTGTATTTATGTGCAGATGGCTTTTTATCAATGAATTTTCATATGTGTGTTATATTTGTTATTGTTTACTTTATATCTTTGGATTCTATTCTTTATTGATGTTGTATGGATCTAAGTCACGTAATGACTCTTCGTGTACCCCAAGGGAAGTATGTGTTAATGAATCTATGAAATTTATGTTATGACTTAATGTTTATTACATGTATGTTATGTGTATTTAAAAAAAAAAAAATTGCGGTAATTATTGTGTTGTTGTCCTTTGGGGTTCGCACGGTGGGGCGTTACACAAGGAGTAAACAACAATTGGATCATGAATGACAATTAGAAGTTTTCCCTACTCCCTGCTATTTTTAGTCTATGGGTAAGGAGATGGATTAGATAGGAAAGAAAGATCTCATATTGTGAGACTTTATTTTAATACTATTAATTTATATAAATATAATTATTATATGAGAAATATAATATTTTTTTTAACAATATCAATCTTTAATTTTATAACTAATAACATGTTTATTATATTTTAAATCACATTTTTTAAAATTTTAAAAATAATATATATATTTTTTAAAAATATCATCATCCATAAAAATTATAGAAAAAAATTGAAATAAAATTATTTTTAAAATTTTCAAAATAAAATTTACTTAAAGTATTTTAAATTTTCCAACTCACAACAACAAAAGATTAACTGGAAAAACAAAAATATAATATGGTTAACGATGAAGTTTTGTACTTCAAGGGACTGCTTTTTCTTTAGAGATTGGAAATGGTTAACTTACAGTCACTTCAATAATCTTCCATTAAAAAAAATTTATTTAAAGTTGCTTCCTAGTTGGAATATCACTAATTGGTTGAATCAAAAGTGGAAATGTAGACTCAACACCAAATTTTGGTGTAAATTAAGTGCTCAAATATAGCATTCCAAATCTGATGTTGACTTCCAGGCGTTGGTTTGGAAGATATTGCACAAATGTTTATTTAAAGTTGCTTCCTAGTTGGAATATCACTAATTGGTTGAATCAAAAGTGGAAATGTAGACTCAACACCAAATTTTGGTGTAAATTAAGTGCTCAAATATTGCATTCCAAATCTGATTTTGACTTCCAGGCGTTGGTTTGGAAGATATTGCACAAATGTTTATTTAAAGTTGCTTCCTAGTTGGAATATCACTAATTGGTTGAATCAAAAATGGAAATGTAGACTCAACACCAAATTTTGGTGTAAATTAAGTGCTCAAATATAGCATTCCAAATCTGATTTTGACTTCCAGGCGTTGGTTTGGAAGATATTGCACTGCAAGCTACCTATGGGAGATAGATTGAAATACATTATAGACAGGTAGATTGAAATACATTATAGTTCAACCAGCAAACTGCCCTTTTTGTAAGGCTGTTGAAAGCCTTTTTGTAAGGCTGTTGAAAGTTTGAGGCATATTTTTTGGGATTGTGTATATGTTAAAAGGCAATGGTTCACTATTTTTAGAGACTTCTTAGCTATTTTTAATCATAACTTAACTTGGAAAGAGGCTATTTTTGGGCTTGGTATACAAAAATATGTAATTGTTGATTCATTTTGAAAAATATATGGAGAAATTGGTGTGCTGTAATGTTTTCTAATGAATTTTATTAGGCTGTTGGGACTTTATGGGTTTACTCTAGCATATGTTTTCAAGTTGTTGTACTTTTTTCATAGATACAGATAATATGCAAGAAGAATGACAAAGCTAAACTTCAGTTGCAGCAGATTAAAGATCAGATAGTGAAGTTTCAGCTGGACAATAAACTTGATCATAATGTTATACAACTTTTGTTTATGTAATTGCTTGGTATTTCATTGGCTCATATAGATATTGTATGGTTTGTATGACTTATGTCATTGGTAAATTTTGTATTATTTGTCTGGCATTTTGGCTAGTCATGTTTTATAGCTACTGCTGGTAACTTTTCCTTGTAAATTCTTTTGCTTTGATCAATAAAAAATAAAATATAATGATTAAAAAATTGAATAGAAAGATAGGTGAAAAACTAAATTAATTTTTAAAACAAAAGGATAGTGGTTGGAGAAAGTGTTGAGGAATTATAATTTACTCGGCACTGATTAAATTCAAATTCATTTTCAGTCATCCAGTACAGAAAATGCACATAATTTCTCACCTTCAATATGTAATAATAATATCCATACTTCCAGTTACAAAATCAACCAAAATAAATTGCAAATATAAATGCTAAATATGAAGAATACAATTTATAAACTGCTCTAACACTATATTGAAAAGAATTGAACAACTGTTACTGAAAGAGTGAACAGCAATATCATTCAACTTAGGAATGCAGAGGAGGAAAGACAGATTGAAGAACAACTACAGATTATGAAAACAAACACATAACCAGTTTTAAGCAAAATATTAACACAGAATTTATATTAGACGTTTGTTGAAAATAGAGAGCTGCTAGTGCTCTTACACTTATGCCATTATTCATTCCTCATAAAATAGAGTATCTGCCCCTCAATCTATTTACAAAAATAGGGCTCCTTTTCAAGAGACGTTGGAAGCTTCCAGATTATGACAAACATTGGAAGAGTCTAGAAACATAGAGGAAGAAAGTAGAAGAAAGAAGATAGAGGAATTAAATGTAGTTGGTGGAGTAGATGGAATGATGTGGCAAGGGAGATTACATAGGCTGAGCTGGAAGACCACATACGCCAACACTCTCCCTTAATCTTCACTACCATATATATCTGATATTCCAATTCTTTTGTACTTCATTTTCCTGTCTTCTTTAATCGCTTGTTGATGTCCATAACCAAGTCCACTGATTTCTTCAAATTATTTTTTTTGCCTTCTTGATGATATTCATGCCTAATGATGCCTTTGTCTTTGTCCAAATGCTGCCATAGTCTCTCAAACTTTTGATTTTCAAAATTTCAATCTTGAACTTCTTGCAAACTTGTCATCTATAAAAGTATTTCCAAAAGTATTTGTTATACCTTCAAACTTACCATGATTCCCATCATCTTTTACATGCAAACTTTTATACTTGAACAAATTCTTGATCATACCTGTAATTTTCTACCAACTCGATCCATAAACCCATCCACAATCCATTTTTAGACAACCTGTCATAGAATCTTTCTTTGAGACATTATTCCAACATTTCTTTTCACAATGATTTTTCAAACCACTAACACTACAAGGGTGTAGGTCCCGACATTTATCTTGTGTATGCCCTTTCCTACTACAATAGGAACATTGAATACATTGTGTTTCTGGAACAAATTTACTTGAGCCTATATTATTTCCTCTGCCTATTACATACCCAATTCCTTCATGTTTT
>VDFB02142026.1:0-19074 GCA_007258455.2 Sequoia sempervirens
ATCACTTCATTGGGAAATTTTTTTTGCCAAGGACCAATTTTGAAGATTACACTTGTAGGGACAATTTGCATTAAAGAGTAGTGTTCTTCACATCGATCTTTTGAAAGGAGAAGGCTGTTGTTGTTTGGCGAATTTCTGAAGATAAATTTGAAGCAAACAGGGACGCCATTGGAAGCACATTTCAATTCATTAGAGCTCATACGCACATCGATTTCTCTTGGAGATGGGAGCGCTTCATTCCTAGGGCATTGCTGATGGTGTTTGGAGTTCTTGGAGGCTTGGAAGCATTGTGGATTATTTTATTTCTCCATTCCAATCAGAACAGGGGTGACTACTCAAAAAATTATTATTGGCTGCATAAGGTCTCCATCTACCAAAATATTGAGATCTTCTTCATTAGACATTCAAAGTGACTTCAAGAAATAAGTTCCTTTGTTTAATTCATGCATATTATATGTCATCAAGTTGCATTTTAGGAGTTACTGCTATAGGTGAAAGTTTATATCAGATTCAAGCTTTCAAGCATATGTATGTAAGCCAAGAGTCTTGGCGTTTCATCTCTTTGGCATTGTAAGAAGATTGCATTATCAATAATATATTGAAGTTGGGAGTTCTTTATTTGAGTCTAATTCATTTAAAATGTGTAAGAGGATGTATTCCAACTGTTTGACATAATGTCTATAGGCTATAGCTGCATATTTAGCATATGAAACCTCAGTTATTGCATTTGAAAATACAAAAAGAAATCTGCATTGCATCTAGGAACTTGTCTAATCATTATAGAAGTCATTTGCAAGTATTTCATGCATTGGATATCATTTGAAAAACATTTATATCATACTAAAACACTAAGAACAACATACCAAAACTTTGCAATCAAATTGTTTGATGAAATTACAAACTACAAATTGGGGCAAATTGAGATCAGTTTGAGCAAGGCTCATTACACGCAATATGCAAATGCATTGGAGATCGCTCCAGATCATCCTGTGGCAAATGAGATTTGTTCTACATGTTATGCCAATCGTGGAGTTTGTTATTATAGATTGGTATGTACTACAAAAAAATCCTTTTAGCGAAGATTTATTTGAATCATTACAGGATAAGATGAAGTAGAGATGTTTGAAACTCATTCTGTTGCTTTACAAATAATTTTAAGTTTCTTATTTCACTCAAAGATGTAAATTTTCTAATGACAGCATAGGTACTGGACAAGGAGCATAGCTTAAATATGACATATCCAGTTCTTAGAACCAATCAAAAAGAACCATCTAGATCAATGGCATTCCCCTGGAATACCACAATTCCAAAATAAGCAAGTAATACCCAAATTGACTCAAAGGAAATTTGTAAACAGAGGTGGACTTGTAGAGTGGCATCCCTTCATTTAGGATTAACCCATGGTAAAAATATCCAAAGCATTAAATTGCGTGAAATACTAACACTTTTATGTATAACTTTGCATTCACCTTGATACCTTTTGTGGATGTATTTGAAGTATGCTTAAATTCCCTTCTGTCTGTATGCCATTCTCATAGAAGCACCCACAAAAGTAGCATCACTCGAGAATCTTACATTTTCAAGAAAAAACAGTAATATTTAAATTGAGTACAGTAATAATTTGGCAACAGAGCTGGGTCCTCAAAGTTGCATTAATTCAACAAGCAGTGGTAAGAATGTTCAAGTTTTAGATCTTGAATTCCTAGTATTTCTAGACATAACCTTGCACACAACTTAATGTCTTTAGTGAACATAATTATACTATGTTTCAATTCCCTACTCATCAACGCCCTTCCCAAACATACATCCAGAGAATAATAGCATTGCACTAGAATCTCACATGAGTCAAAATAACAATACTCAAATTGATTGCAATGATAATTTATAAGCAAAGCAGCACTTAAAAGTGAGAACGATTCAAGTTCAACGACCGAAGTGATAATGTCCTAAGCATAAAATCACTTGTGAAATGGTGATGTCAAGGGCAATTGGATTCTAATGCATCCTAATGCCTTTTTTGGATGTATTGGCATTTCTTTTCTCTACAATGGCATTCACATGATAGTATGCAGAAGAATAGCATTCTCCTAAATCCACGCAATATCAATGAACAACTAAAAATAGGTGATTAATAAAGTGCTAATTTATAAATAGAGATGGTAAGAATCTCCTGAAGCATATAATTCTATGCATAATTTTGCAATGTCGAGCCAAATCCGACACTACAATAACATGTCTATGGACATGTAGCTAGCTTTTGATGCAATGGTAATTGAGGTACATTTGAATGTGAATCATTTTTACAACAAAAATTAGTGGATATATTTAAGCTTAATCCATGTTCACAAACTTGTGTGTCCCAGGTTAAAGTCCCCCACCCTAATAAGGCAACCCACAACTTGAGCGTCATCCCTATTAAAGGCAGCCCCTATGAAGCTTAAAAATCATCAACTCGAACAATATTTCTCTTCAATTCATCATGGTATTTATATTTCAGAGTCAGACTTAAAAACGTCATGCATTTGAATAGGGCCAAAATCTTTTAGCCAACATGAAGCAATTATTCATGTCCATTTTATAATGGCAGTGTGATTTCGTGCATTTACACAAAGTCGTGGGAAAGATATTTCTAATCATTTCCTATTCACCTTTCATAGCGAACAGGGTCACCCTGTACATTGTAAATTATTCATATTACTCTTTACAAACACTCCATATCCAGAATTTCAGAAATGCTACTACTTCTAGAAAAAGTATCAATAATCCATACTAAGGATAAGATTGGATTAAAAAGCATAGAATTTCCACATACATTTGGCTATAAAATGTTTCCAAAATATGGGTGTAGCTTACCTTCAAGCCAAAGTACAGAGACAATAAAATTCTAGCCAAAACGCTCGAGCCTATTATTAGAGTCTGCAAATTTGGTGGCTTGTATATGTCAACAAATAATATATTTGTAGGATCAATAAATCTTGCTTGACACCACAATTTTCTTTTACCACTTGTGTGTGATAGAGGATTACATTTGTACAGGTTAAAATTGATGCAATGATTGCAGGATATTCACCATTTGGATATGTTGAAAAGGCTTTAGAAACTTCAGTAAACACAATTGAGCCAAAATCCACAACCTTTAACAGCATCCTCCCTGCCTGTACCAAAATGGTAGCTTTAGAACAGGGTATGGAGATTTGTCAAAACATAATAGAAGGGAGATTTTTGCTAGATATAATAGTTGAAACTGCATTAACATCAAAATTTGTTAAGGAAAACTGTTTTGTTAGGCATGTATACAAAATTTGATAGCAGAGACAAGGCACATGAACTTCTTTCAACTATGCCACCTAGCCACCAGCAACTCTCATTATGAAGACACGTCCACAGTTTGAAAACAAACCTCTGACAAAGGCAATAACTCCTTGCAGCCATTAGTGTCCAAGCAGCATAAAGAAGCACAAGTTTCAAAACCTCCCGATGCGTATTCTTCCACATGATTTTCTAAACATTTAATACAAAAGAGGTGCCCATCTGCACACTGTTTGAATAATGTTTATGGTTTTAATAGTAATTAAATAAATTTTAGGGCATGGCACGATAGAAATTAATTTTGACACTCCTAGATGAAGAGGTGATCAAAAGGTTACCAAAACCAACATTTGGAAGCATGCCCAAAGTATACCAGTGACCCCAACCTATATGATTTTCATGAACTACGTGTTTCAAGTATATAGTTATTGCTTGTAATTTCAAGCATTGTGAACCAAAGTGACTACCGGATCAAACTTATTCCACCTAGCTTCACATCTAGATGTCATAGTTTTCTTAAACAAGCAATCAAATGCTATGCCATGAAGTTTCACAATGTAAGCACTGAGCAAATCAGTATTTGTAGTAGACACACATGTATCTTCCCCTGTACATTAATCTATTCAAATCATACTTTTACAACCTAAATTATGTGCAAATGTGATGATTACCTGAAGCTTGAATTTGTGGCATATTTCAGACTTGGCATTAGGGTCCAAACCAAGCTCAGGTGTAACTACTCCACCAAAATTGAACTTACAATCAAATTCTTGCCTTGCACTATTGTTAGAACCAAGTGTCCATGAATGATTGAACTTGCCATCATATTCTGCACTTAGCATTAGAGTCAGCTACTATCCTCAATGTAGTTGTCTATCACTCTGATGGGATTTTCTTCCATGTCAATGCTCTCCTTAATATTCCAGGCCATGGACACCAATCTGGATCACTCCGTAAACCCTAGCATTGCTCATTATACTGCCTAATATCAAGGGTTCATACAGCACGAAGACAACTTTTGTCATCGGCATTGTTGACACCACGACACAATTTGTGCAGAATCTTGAGGTAAATCACCATCCATAAGCAGAGAAGTATCATTATTATTATTTTAACATTTTGTCTACCACTATTACTGAGCAAAAATTTCTTCACTGTTAAATGGATTTTGTGTTAAATCTATTTTTAAATACTTATTATATTTTGATTATTTTAGGTACAGCTATCTTTTTTTCTATGCCTTTTTTCCTAGGACTTGGGGTTACAACCGTATTCAAATCACATCCCTTGTTTCCTTCATCCCCCAAAAAGATGACTTTGTGGAACATAGGAAGGTTTGATGGTATTTAAGATGAATTCTATTGCAGCTTTCTTTTAACGGATCAAACCATGATGAACTGGACTTTAAGTTTGTTTTGAGTTTGTGGAGAGAGCAGAGGATTTACCTCTGGTATGATCCCAACGTGAGTTCGCAGCCCAAAAATGCAGGACTACTCCAACATTTTATGTTTCTTAGTCATTAATGAATTTATTAATGTTTATATGTTGCTATTATATTGTTTTGATATGACTGAATCTGAATCACATAAAACTATAGATTCATGGTGGACAACGTGCCAACTAGAGTATTCAACAACCATAATTTCAGTGTTCAGTCAATGGAAGAATCTTCAGAAGAAGATATTGCAAGAATAAAACTACAGATTGTTGGTAGACAGCATGCCATCCAGAGTGTTCAACAACCACAATTCTAATATTAATATGCAAATCTCATCTACACCTTTTTAGAAGTCTATATGTATTATAAAGCAAAAAAAATGTAATCGAATGTACACACCTCAACAATAGGAGTCTAAAATACATGAATCTCAACCCCTTGTTTCTGAAATTAATTCTTTTCTGAGTTAAAAAGTTTGGAACATATTTTATGCAAATAACTATTCTAAACATGTGTTTCATTTTGACTCAAACTAATATAAAAAACAATCGGCGTAACCATTGCACCTCCTTTCGGTGCAAGTGCCATATGGCGGAAGGTCAATCGATGTATCGAACGTTAGTTTCATTGTTGTGACCTTTTTCTACACATCAGCCCCATTGCAAATAGGGACCTCACCGGTTTCCGGTTTGGCGCTGAGGCACTCCCCATAGTCTCTCATGCCCTGGGAATTCCCTCTATGTCATAGTTCCAATGTCATCCGAGCTGTTGGGTTTGAGTCTTAAAATCGAACGTGAACGAATGGAAGCCAGAAGGTCTCTACAGATTTAGGATCACTAGGTTTTCTGCATTTCACTCACACTTCCTATTTTAGGGATTCCGCTTTTTGCTTTTTGCTTTTTTCATTTTGCATTTCAAAGCCTAACTGAATTACTATTTTAGAAAGTTGCTTTTTGCTTTTTTCTATTTTTAGTAAGTTTCTATTTTTAGAAAGTACAGGGTGTCATTAGCATTTGAGTCAAAAGTTTCTATTTTTGGAACTAAAAAGCAAGCAAAAAATCAAAAAATCATGAGAAAAGCAGAGAAAAAGCACATGCAAAGCAGAGAAAGGTGCATGCAAGATGAGAAAAGGAAAGATGAGAAAGCTGGTGAAAAGTTTACGCAAAGTCAAAACTAACTGGATGTAAGATCACGCCTTTGAGAGAAAAATCACCAACCGCAAAGTGCAACATGGTGAATCCGCCTGGTCCGGAAGAGGCACCCTGATAAAATCCTACTGAAACTTTGTAAAAATCCAGGTCTGAAAAATCCATTGATCACCAAAGCGGGAAAATCCAAAGTAAAACAACTGGCTCTGAGAAATCTGCAGATTCATGGAAAATCCAGCTTTTTGGTGCTAAAAATTCCAAATTTGACAAAGCGCAAAATCGACTTTGCTGGCATTTTCAAACCGGACTCTCAGAAATTGAACTGGGGCTGAGCAACCCGAAAAGCCCAATAGTCCTACTTAAAGTCGACTCTTATTAAAGGAAAATAAAGAAAACCATGTTTATTTTGAAACTTTAATCTATTAGGGCCAAAAGGGATTTCCGTTTTGAAAAGTCAAAGACGATAAGACGTTTCTTTCGCCATTTCCTGAAGCAAATTATTTTTAAACTTACTGAGAAAAAAAAAAGAACGACCTGTTTCAAATTCTTCCTAGTAGGCTCTCATTATAAAAGACAATCTAGTGAGCTCATTATTTTATTATTTACAAAGTCGACTTTCTTCACAGGCAGAGCTCTCCCAAGAAAAAACGTCTTTTTCAGCTGCAAGTGGATTTTTTCTTGAGTTCCAGAACACTGAATTGAATTTTTTCTCCTCCTTTCTGGATTTTCTTCAAACAACTGCAGGTTATCTTTGGCGATTTTGAGAAGGGAATTGGATTTTTCATTAAAGATTGGAGAAAATTTTAGTATAAACCTTTAAAAATCCAAAAGATTATTTAAAATTCCATGAATGCTTTTTGAAAATAATGAAGGCGGATCAATTTCACTTAAGAATTTATTCTTTATGTATCCCACTGTTCGATTTTAATTAATTTTTTAAAATTCTCTCCACCTAAGAAATTGCTCTTTTGCAACTTCTACAAAAAATTCTAATTTCCTCGAAGTTTCTTATGTATGCGTAATGTCTCCTTCCAAAGAATGTGGAGGTGGAGTCGAAAAGCTCAAGTCATAAAGTCCTCAAGGAATTTTATCCAGAATCCCAGTTGTCCTCGAAGTGGAGAAAAGTGACAGATACAAACTTTGAACAATTTAATGCGATTCAGCACAAGAGAAGGATGTTTGGCACAGAAAATGAAATGCCTACACCTATCGCCTCAAATATTGTTAAGTTTGGACTTCATCAAGCAGCAGGATTTCCGCCTGCAGTTTAGTGCAATGAATTAATGGTTGAATGCACCAGAAGGTACAATCCTCAAACAAGATCAATTAAAATGCCCAATGGAATCACCTTGGCCTATTTCACAGAGGATTCAGTCAGGGAGGTATTTGGTATTCCCCATCGCCAGAAAATGTTGAACAGGACTCAGCAAGAATCACAGGCCATGTTCGATCAAGCCAAGGAATCCTGTTTGGACATCATTAATTCCAACTGGATTAAAGAACCCAAAAGACATCGCTCCAAGTTGCCAAAGAGACTAATTTGCATAGATTTTAAGATAGAATATAGTGATATGATTCACATGCTGAACAGAGTTATGGGAACGTCTCAGGGAGCCTTCTTTGAGGTATGGATGTTTTCATACGTGGAGGAAATCGTATTGGGAATGGAGGCTATAAATTGGGCCAACGACAATAGATCAGGATTTTCATGAGTTGGCAGACACTTCCAAAGCCATCAAGGAGAAGTTTGATAAAACAGAAGAGAAGAAGGAAAGGTTGGAGTTAGAAAATCTAAGGCTGATAGAGTTCATTCAGCAGCTAACAGCCCCTTTGCGTCAGGAAAATGCAGCCTTTATTCCACCGTCATCTCTTACTCCGAAGTCCGTTGATGTCCTTGAGGCTATGAGGGGATCACGAACCAAGAATTGGTGACTCAAAAACAAATGAGAAATTCTCAGAGAAGGGCAACGCAAACTTAGCATGCATCTACATTACTACGAGACCCAAGAGCCGCTTGAAGACCATTGGGAAGATTTCCAGTACACACAGGACAAAGTGATACCTCGTTTGAGGGTTCTAAAAGAAGTTTCCATGCATATATTGATCCAGGAAGGTGTTGTCGAAGAAGGAGCCTCGTATGATTTCAGCAGGTGGTATTATTCCTTATTGGCCAAAAAGAAGACATATGATGGAATAAAGGAAGAATGTGCTGCTATACGGAGCACGATTGAGAAAATTCAGTTCAAAATCCTCACTTCTCTTGAAGGATTAACAGGACAAGAACATCATGATATGAATGGCTTAGACTTAGAAGGATTAAAGAAAAGTGTGATGAGCATTTACTTCAAGGAAGTGCAGATTATTACAGAGAATCAGCTTGATGATATGTCTTCCCTTTTGACCTTCATGGAGAACTTTCAGAAGCAGGAGGCTAGATGGGAAGGAACTTTTACTCAGTGCCTGGAGACCTTGGACGTGATTGGAGTGCAACTGGATTCTGTGCCGAGTATCTCGATGGAGGAACTTGATTCTGTGTTAGCCAAATTTCTTGCATTTGCAGCTAGGGAGCGATCCAAAGGGAATTGCATTCTAGATTCCCACCTGCTCGAATGAAGTGCAAGGTGTCATCATTTGCCATGCTCCAAATGGCGTATTCTGCTTGTGCCACGTGTCTTTGAGTTTGTTATGCTTTTAGGGTTAGGGTTGGTCAAATTTGATCTTGGCCGTTGATTTCAAATTTAATCTTGGCCATTGCTTTGTAATTGGGGTGCCTATATAAACCCCATTCATTTCATTTATTCAGGGAGAGACTGATGAGATTGTTGCAATATTGCTGTTTAAATAATAAGTGGATTCAGAGTTGAGCATTTATTATTTCTATGAGCCCGCATGGTTTCATTGATTTCTTCAAAATAGAGTAAATTTGTTTTCAAGTATTTTAGATGAATGAAAGATTGATAGTGTTGGAAAGTGGAATTAGTTCATACCCTTTTCAATTGGATGATTTTCAATTTGATGTGTAAGGTTAGTCTGAACATTAAAATTGCTTAATTTGAGTTCTATTATCTATATGCATTGGTCGAATTGATGGTGATATAGTGTAATAGGATATCTTTCGTAAACCCTTGAAGATTGCACCGTCTTTGTCTAGTTGTAGTGCCGTGCTTGGCGAAGCAAAGATTGGTTTAAATTCCATTATCCAGCATTTGTCTCCAAAGTTCATAGGATTAGTTCTGCATAAATCTAGTTCCTTTACCCTCATCCCCTTTTTTATTTTATTTTAAACTGAAAATCCAAAACATAAGAGCATTCAACGTTACATCAATCCAAATCCCTACTTTGAGTAACTTACTATCCAAGGGTCCCTTTGTGAAACCAGCATATCACATCACCTATTGAGCTTGTCCATCCCCCAAACCGGAACATTGGAATTACTGTGAAGATCTCTGCAATCTTTTGTATAAGAGGTAATTTTTCAAGAGAGGATAGATGCCTTTGGGTATCTTTTGATTCGAAAAGTGTTAGTGGTAAATACAAAACACATCAACACCGTCCAAAACCAAAGGCGAGGGGTGTGAATGGGAACAACCGAAAGGAATGCAAGTCCTTCAAAAAATTGACCGGAGACTCTTTACCTCTTCCACGCTACCAACACCAAACTGGCGAAGGAGGCCCGACGTGGAAGAACTGGCAGTGGAGTTTTCTAAATCCATTCAAAGTTTTTGCCTCAAAGTGAAGTCATTCCACAATAGGCAAAATGCAGTATGGTGTTGCCGCATGAATTTCCTTTTAACATACCTGCTGAGCAACCAAATCAACCACCCACCGATATCATTGATCAGTTATACTCACTAGCGTGGAAAACACAAACCGATCGTGTTCAGTTTGGTTAGACAAGCCGTGTTCTTGCTAGAGAGGAAGAAAAGGGAAAATGTTTCGAAGAAGCAATTCAAAGAGATTTAATAAGACAAAAAATTGATCGTTTGAAACAGACTTTTGACGAGATAGAACGATCATTTGCCACTAGTTCATCCTCAACAAATCCAAGTTCTTCCAATACCATGAAGAATGGTGCTTCCAGCCAACGTTCCTAATCCAAATCAGGATCCGCAACCGGTATTACAACCAAACTTAGCTTTTCACGATGAACAGGAAGACATTATCACCGAATTGTTTAGCCTTGCTTGGCAAGTAAAGAGAAATGCCCCTGATTGGCTCCGAATGCGTTTTATTCTTGAACAAGAAGAAGAGAGAGCTAGGCGTATTGAGTTCAACGTTCAGAGATATCTTCTTGTAGAAAGATTTGAAGCTCTCCAGCGACAGCACAATCAACAAGTTCATCAACAAGCAAACCAGCCAGCTCGTGAAGTAGTCCCTCCACGTCCTCAACAAGATTGAAAAGGGCACACTGGATCGAATTGGTTCCTTTTTAGCAGATAGATTTCGAAGGATTACTAGATCTACACCAAATACTTTCAAAGAATTTGTGGAGTTGTCACCCTATAGAAATAGACAAAGAAAGAAAACAGAGACACCACAAGGAGAAACATCTAGCGTGGTGAGTCCTAGTGAAGAGGTACTATCACCAAGAAGAGAAGTACTAACTGGAGAAGTTTCTCCCAACCTGTTTCAGACGCCGCCACCACAAAGTTCCAGGGCTATCAAGTCACTGGTCCCAGATTTGTACAACCCATTCAACCAGTTTAGATAAATCAACCAAATGTTCCAATGGCTTGGTGTCCATCTAATGCGTCGCCTCTCACTATATTTGCCGATTATCATGAGATGCCAAAGAATCCGGAGCATTTTTTCTCCAAATTCCAAGTTGGTGATGTGAACCGGACAACTGATGAACATATCAAGATTTTTGAAGATACTCTCCAGAACCGAGATATTCAACATGAAGATGTAGCATGCCGATTGTTCCCATGCTCTTTAGGAGAGGAAGCATATTATTGGTACGTCAACCTACCAGTAAATTCGATCAGAACTTGGCAAAATCTGAAAGATGCCTTCTTGGCAAAATTTTGATTGCCAACCACACCCGCTGAACTCTACCGACAGTTTGTTGAAGTGAAAAGATCAGAACATGAACCAATCAGTACCTTCAACAACAAATTTCATAAGGTGTATACAAGGTTACATGATCCTTATGAATTGAATGATGCAGCAGCATTACCAGTATATTATGCGGCTTTGGATAGCCTCACTTCCATGTTTGTAAGAAGAGCCAACCCAGTTCTGCCTGACCTCAAAGGAGCATATGCTAAAGCAATTAAAGTTAACTCTGATTTAGGCATGAATGTTGCCAGACCACTTAACCATTTGGGGTATGCTGCTATGCCAAATCAGATAATGGGGATCAACTAGGCATTGGCACACCACACGCCAGTCATGAACCCCATTTTTCCACCCAACAATCAATTGGTAATTCACCCAGGAGGTCCTATTTCTCAAGCACAACCTTCACAGCCTGTGTATCTACAGAATACAACAACGTCCACCAAGACACAAGAAGAAAAAGAAGAAATGAAAGAGTTGGTTGAACAAGTGAAGAAATTGTCTACTGAGCTAACTCACCTGAGAAATCAAAACAATCAACTCCATAGCATGCAAAGGAATTCTCAAGGATACCAAGGTAATTATCAAAATTACCAAGGTCAATCAAATAATGCTCAAGGCTACCACAACAATAACCAAGGATATCAGAAGAAGACATGGAATACAAGACCAAATAATGGAAACATGGCATCACCCCTAGATAATCTTGCAACTCAAGAAAATTGACCACCGGAAAGTATACTCCTCACCGAGTCAGCCTTGTCAGGATGGTGTCGGTTACACAACACCAATCAGCATTCTGAGACACAGTGCAGAGAATTTCAGCTCGCAGCCGACATTTTCCAAAGAGAAATACAAAGGGAAATACCAGATGACCTATCTACTACTATAGTCCCCGTAGTGAAGTACAATCAAGCTCTAGTGCTGGACGACTTCACATTCCCACCACTGTTTGAGCAATATCAAGTACCTGACTAGTTCGGACGATTCCCACCAGCATCAGCCAATGAACCAGTGGAGGCGCCACCTCCTATGTGTTCACATGCAATTGCTGATGGATTAGTAGAAGATACGACAAATTACTATTTCCCACCTCTAAATGACAGTGTACTAGTCAAAGGTACAAAAGAAGTTCAGACGTTTCAACAGACAGGGAACGGGCAAACAAAGGTTTATTATAGAAAGAATCAGGAGCCCTTAACCACATCAGTTCCCCCACACAATTTTCAAACTCCACCGCATCCGAATGTGAGTAAAAACCCTTCTCTTCCAAAAGATGCACCGCAATACAGACAAGGAAACAATGCTGGCAGTTCTGCTAGTAGCACCCCTCCTATAGACGAATTGAACAGATTAAGCCAGTACGTGACTGAAGAAGTGAAGAAAATCAAAGTGAATGTGTCATTTTTCGAGTTAATGAAAGTACCAGAAATAAGGAATACGTTTATTGACAGCCTGAAGGATCCAACGCAAGATCCCGCTCACACAGTTCAAAAGACTGCAAATCCTGCAGGCAATGTCAATACGGTTCAAGAGGAACAATTGCAATTTTTTCAAGAACAACCACAGAATTCAAATGTTTCCTATGGGTCCCAGAGTCCCAAAGTAACTTGAGGCATGTATGAAGTGAAAGAAGGCGTGGAAATGCCGGGACACAAAATAGTGAAAGCTGAACAAACACGCCCAAGTTCAAAGGAGAACAAGACAGAAAATCCAGTTAAAGAAGCTGAAGTTTCATAGATTGAAAAGAACAACAAAGTCAAAACAAATGAGACAGAAGCTAGTATGCAGAGAAGAAATCCTGTTATATCTTATCAAGGAAAAGATGAACCAGCTCCCTTCCTCGTCTCACTTAGAATTTTCAATAAACTCCTACATAATTGTTTGATTGATTCAGGAGTGTCTAGCAATGTAATGCCGTTAAATGTCTGTCAAAGATTGGGACTAACACCTACGAAGACAAACAAGAAAGTGACACAATTGGACAAGACGAAGGTTCCTGTCATAGGAGAGTTGAACAATATTCATATGCAAATATCAACTGACCCGAGAATTCAACATTTCATTGATATTTCAGTAGTCGATATCCCAGGAGGATATGGAATGGTCCTAGGAAGAGACTGGACCAGAAGGTTAAATGGTTACTTCACCACGGATTTTTCATACATGTGGTTGCCGTGGAAGGGTATTTCGAATCAAATCAAGGTTGAAAGTACGCTGAGACTTAAGATGATAATTACCGAGTACGGGGAAGATAATGAAATTTTATTTTGTGAGACAGATCTCGGTCAGTACAGACCAAAAGCATCAGAAATCCTGATGTTACGCTGCTCAAACAATCAAGAAGATATACCAAAGAATTCAAAAGTTCTTATGGAAAATGATGAACTTTCACCAGATGAAGATGAAAGTATGTTTGAAAATTTTAGGAGATTTGTGCTCAAAAGCGTAAAACAAGAAAAAGAACTGGGAAATCATGCTTTCATACAAGACTTATTACTGCCTAATTGGTGCCGGATCCACAATGCCTTTCATTCAGAGTTTTCCTGTGCGATGTGTAAGATGGCATTGGACCAAGTATACAAAAGACTTCCTCAAGTCCATGGAGATGAATACTTCAAGCTGACAATACAAGATGAAAACAATGATTCTAACAGAGAATCATCACCAGACGTAGAGATCACTCAAGAAGTGAATGAAGTTCAAATAGATTATTCAGTTGAAGAAATTCAAAGGCAAGAAATGACTAGTCCTATACAATTACCAAATCAAGAGCAAGTTTGGACCTTGAGATTCGATGGTTCAAAATCCAAGAAGGGCAATGGAGCTGGTTATGAATTGATTAACCCATCAGGTGAAGCCTACTTATCAGCTCTGAGATTACAGTTTCCCTGTACCAACAATGTGGCCGAGTATGAGTCCCTAGTCCATGGATTGCTCCACGCGATCCAGAAGAAAGCTAGAATCTTGCATGTTTACGGCGACTCAGAAATTGTGGTAAGGCAAGTAAGAAAGAGATACGCTTGCCATGATAAAAGATTGCGAGGATATAGAAACCAAGTATGGGATCTCATCGAAAGCTTTGACGCTTTTAATATCAAATCAGTATACCGTTCTCAAAATAAAGTGGCAAATTCCTTAGCCCAATCAGCAAGTTCACTAGAGCCACTTGAGATGGATGCCATTAAGAAATTTACAATAGAAATCACCTTGACTCCATCAATCCCAGACAACATTACAAACTTCCAATTGTTCGATGATGATAAACACATCCTGGACTTCATGACTAATTCTGATATTTTCCTCACTCAAGTCATTGATGAGGAAGAAGATCAAGCGGAAACTGAATTCGATGCAGACGGTATCATGAACCTAAGGACTAATACCATTCCCAGAGGAATGATCCAGCTCAAGAGAATCTTTGACCAAGATCAGATCAATGCCATAAAACAACAAAGAAACGAAGGAGGCCAACATGAAGTAGTCAATCTTGGAACACAAAAGGAAGTAAGAAATGTTCTTATTGGAAAAGTATGCACGAGTGAAGAAAAAGAACAGATAGTCAAAAGTTTAAAAGAATTTAAAGATATTATTGCCTGGGACTATGAGGGCCTGAAAACATACGACACTTCAATTATTACACATACTATTCCCCTCAGAGCAGGCAGTAAACCATTCAGGCAACACCAAAGGCCTGTGAATCCTCTACTAGAACCCCTTATTCTTCAAGAAGTTAAGAAGCTACTTTCAGCAAGCATTATCTTCCCAGTACGACACTCGACATGGGTCGCCAATTTGGTACCCGTCTGCAAGAAGAACGGAGAAATAAGATTGTGTGTAGACTTCCAGAATCTTAATAAGGCCTCAGAAAAGGATAATTATCCATTGCCCTCATTAGATGAAGTCATTCAAGTTGTGAACGGATCCCAGATGATGTCGTTTCTGGATGGATATTCTGGCTACAACCAAGTCCTCGTAGAACCTGAAGATAGGCTTAAGACGGCATTTACAACAAAATGGGGTACATTTGCTTACAAGAGGATGCCGTTCGGTCTAATCAATGCTGGGGCCACCTTTCAAAGAGCTATGGATATTGCGTTCAAGGATCTCATAGGGAGATGTATCATTGTTTATATGGATGACCTTACTGTGTTTTCAAAGGAAAGAGAAAATCACGCCAAAGACTTGATAAGGATATTTGAGAGATGCAGAAGATACGAGATATCCTTGAACCCAAAGAAATGCATATTCAGGGTAACAGAGGGAAAATTGCTTGGTCATGTGATAACGGAGAAGGGTATTCTTATTGATCCAGATCGAGTAGAGGCTATTTCAAGGATTGGTCTGCCAACAAGCCAGAAAGAATTAAAATCTTTTTTCGGAAAGATTAACTTTGTGAGAAAGTTCATCACGGGATTTGCAGAGATAGTTAGACCCTTGAACGAAATGCTCAAGAAGGATGCGAAGATAGAATGGACAGAGCAAACGTGGAAAGCCTTTGAAGAAATCAAGCAGGCCATAGTTGATGTTCCTGTCTTGGTGAGTCCTGATTATACAAAACCTTTTTATCTTTATTCTTTTGCCTCAGAACATACGAGTGCCGCCATGTTAACACATAAGACAGTTGAGAAGGATGAACATCCTATTGCCTTTATGAGTGCACCTTTTAAGGATGCGGAGCTGAGATACCCAAACGTCAAAAAACAAGCATATGCTTTGGTCAGAGCGATTAAGAAATTTTGACATTACATTTTAAGAAGTAAAGTCTTTGCTATAGTTCCAGACGTGACTGTCAAGACTCTTCTCATGCAAAATGAATTAGGAGAGAGAAGGGGCAAATGGGTCACAATTATCCAAGAGTATGACGTTGAAATTCAACCCATGAAGATTGTCCGTGGTCAAGCCCTAACACAAACAATTGCCACAGGACCAGAAATTGTACACCAGGTGTACGAATTACAGGAAGTATCCCAAGATGAATGGTATGATGATATCACATATTTTTTTCTCAATCACAAATGCCCCAATCATCTCAATCCAGTACAGAAGAGGGCTCTGAGAATGAAGAGTCAACAATACATGCTGCAAGGAGCAGTGTTGTATAGAAGAAATCATGAAGGAATTTTCCTAAGGTGTTTGGGAAAAGAAGAAGCCAAGCAGATAATAGAACATTTTCATTCCAGATTTGGAACTGGCCATGGAGGAGCACTAGCAACAGCACACCAGGTTCTAATGGTAGGCTACTATTGGCCAACAGTTTTCAAAGATGTATATGATCATGTAAAAACCTGCCACACATGCCAAATAACTGCTGCTCGAGAGAAGAACCCAGCCATGCCGCTCCAACCAGTGATCGAGGTGCGACCCTTTGTGAAGTGGGGATTAGACTTCATCGGTATGATCAATCCACCTTCATCTGTGCAACACAGGTATATTCTAACTGCGACTGACTATTGCACCAGATGGTCAGAAGCTCAAGCACTGAAATTATGCACGACCGACACAGTAATTAAGTTCTTAGAGGAGAACATTATCACCAGGTTTGGCTATCCTTATGCTCTAGTTTGTGATAATGGTTCTGCATTTTCTTCTCTGAAATTTTCTAACTGGGCTTTTGAATATGGGGTGAATTTAAAATTTTCTTTGAATTATTATCCCCAAGGGAATGGATTGGCCGAATCCACTAATAAGAATTTGCTGAATGTCATAAAGAAGTTGTTGGACAAAAATCCGAGAGATTGGCATACGCAGTTAAGATTCGCCCTCTGGGCGGACAGAGTGAGAATAAAAGGTTCCTTAGGTACATCGCCATATCATCTCATTTACGGACAAGATCCCATATTCCCGATACAACTAAGGATTCCCACATTACAGTTCATGCAAGAATGCCTGGACCAAGAAGACAGAGTCAAAACCAGATTGTCTCAACTGTTACTATTGGAAGAGAAAAGAGATAAGGCACTTGAGAGTTTTTCAAAACACCAAGGAATTGTGAAAAGATGGTTTGACCGAAGAGCCGGAATTAAAGCATTTAGAATTTCTGACTTAGTCCTATGTTGGGACAAAGCACATGAGCGGAAAGGAGACCACGAAAAGTTTGACAATCTATGGATGGGTCCCTATCAAATTTCTGAGATTCTTGGAGACAATGCATTTAGATTGAAGACGTTAACCGGAGAGGATGTTCCATTGCCCGTCAATGGGCGATTCCTCAAACACTATTTCTAGTCCTAGACTCCTCACGAGTCTTGCCCTTGTACGTAATTAGTCTAGTTTCTTTCGGGTTGGTTTTTGTTTTAGTTTAGTTTCCCTTGCTTTGGTGTGCGTTAGCTTAGTTGTTTTGTTTTCTTAGATTAGTTTGCTTTGTTTTCTTTCGTTTGTTGCTTCAGGTTTGTTTTGAATAAATGAGGATCCACATCTGCAAAAGGCGGTAAAGATTTAGGCACACACTGGTCTTATTCTACAAAGTAATGAACGGATTATTCCTTTGATAAATATTTGTTAAGGATCCCGGAATCCGAGATTGAATTCTCTAGTTTAAACTTTAGATTAGGACTTGCACTTGGCTAGAAGGGAATCCTCTATTGTGTTCTGACACTGAATCTTACAATCATCATATTTTACACACTTAATCAAATATCTGAGTCATTATGGTCTCCTAGGCGAAGTCACTAGCTAAAAGTAATCAAAAGTCTCGCTTCAGTGCCACTATAATGCTCAAACCCAGGTGAGCTTCATTGCTTACAGGCCACGGTATGGAAATATGCAAAATATCAAGAATATCAAAAAAGAAAAGAGAAAGAGAACCAAAAGAAAAGAATGAAAAAATTGGCTTTTGGGTGTGCGGACATCTCTACAGGTGTACAAAAGAACCAAAAATCACCGGAAGTAGAGCAATCTTCGTGAGATTATAGAAGATAACCTCGCCGGGGCTATAGATGCTCGCTGGCAGCAAGGCTCTATCCAAGGATGCTTTTGGAGTTGAGACAAAATACACAAATAGCCATGATGGAACCAAAGAGTCATATTGGTTTTACGAGACGGAAATGAATGCATTTGCACCCACTTGTGATTAAGGGAAAAGGTGTCTCAATCCAATTTAGAATTCCTCTTCTTTCTAAGTACAAATTTTAACCTAAGGATAAGTTAGTGTGATTTAAATCGGAGATTCCGGATTCAGAATGGGTCTTTATCTTGGGAATGTTCTAAAACATTCCTCACGTGGAGTCGCCAGATGTTGTGACCTTTTTCACACATCGCCCCATTGCAAATAGGGACCCTCACTGGTTTGCTCTTAGGGTTTAGCGTTGAGTAGCAATTTCATAGTCTCTGATGCCTGGGAATTTCATGTCAAGGTCTGGGGTCATCATCCGAGCCAAGTTGGGGGTTTGAGCCCGAAACTGAACGTAAACGTCATGGAAGTGCTTAGAAGGCCCTGCAGACGAGGATCGCCTATGCTTTCGCCCAATTCTGACACTTCCTATTTTTTAGGGATTCTACTTTTTTGCTTTTTGCTTTTTTCGTTTTTGGCATTTCTGGCCCAATCTGGAATTTACTATTTTTAGAAAGTTGCTTTTTGCTTTTTTCTATTTTTAGTAAGTTTCTATTTTTAGAAAGTACAGGGTGTCATTAGCATTTGAGTCAAAAGTTTCTATTTTTGGAACTAAAAAATGAGCAAAAATCAAGCAAAGATTAAAAAATCATGAGAAAAGCAAGGAAAGTCGCATGCAAGATGAGAAAAGCGAGGAAAAGTCGCATGCAAGATGAGAAAAGCGAGTAAAAAGTGCATGCAAAGTCAAAAAATCAACTGGATAAGATCACGCCTTTGAGAGAAAATCACTGAAAAATCAACTAAAAAGCAGGCAGTTCATGGTGAAATTCGTCTAAGTTTGGAAGAGGTACACCCTTGAGAAAATCCAGTTGAAACTTTAAAAAATCCAGTTCGAAAATACATTGATCAAAGGGAAAATCCAAAGTAAAATTAATCTATTTGAGGAAATTCGCATTCTTCAAGAAAATCCAGTTGGAAAGTGAAAATTCCAGTTGGAAAAAGTAAAAATCGACTAAGGCATGAAAAATTATTAAACTGGACTTCAGGAAATTGAACGAAGTGAAAAT
>VDFB02142027.1:0-22946 GCA_007258455.2 Sequoia sempervirens
TACTGCTGCTCCTTGCTTCTCCTGTTGACGTTTCTTCACTATCTTTTGATTTTTCTTCATGTGTAGGTGATGTGACATTATTGGAATCAACTATCACACTAGAAGATGCTTTATGATCACCCAAAGAGTCCATGCCATTGCTATCCAAAGCACTGACATGAACTATGCTAGCCTCTAATGTAAGAGCCTCTTGTGAAACCTCTTACAAGGATGATGTAGACAAATCATTACCCAAGGCTGTCCTAATGCCTTCTTGATTCAAATTAGCATGTCTATCTAATTCATCATATAAATTTTTGCATACCTCATTGGAACTTGAAGACACCCAATCATTCTCATGAAGAGTTGTATCAACCATGTGTGAAGATTCTCTAAACAATTCATAAGCTATAGTGTGATATTCCTTCCTTGCATGCTCAGTCTTGTGGCAAAGATTTGGGTGCATGTCCATGTAGTTCTTGAAAGGAAAATTCTCCTTAACACACTGAGGAAGAATGCTATACTCCTCAAATATGCTAATCACCACCGCTTCTTTGTTTTGTGGTGTTGGGCTTTTGCTAGTAGAAAGTGAGGTTGATCCTTTAGAGAGTCCCAACCTTGAAAGTGAATTATTTAAACGCTGCAATTTTCGTATGGTCTTGTATTGTGTTTGCTCAATTTCTTTCCATGCCTGTTCATTGCCAAACAACTTTGCCATGATGACCTTTTTCGCTGTCCCAATTGAAGACCACTGAAAACCAAATCCAAACTGACTTGTGCACAACTAATTTCACACCAATTGAATGCAATCATTACCCAACAGGCTGGCAGGAATATGGCTTTGATACCACTGAGATATCCCTACTAAATCTAACCCCAAAAACTCATTTTTCAAAGTGTTGACATTTCATCAAACAGTTGTTGTGCAAACTCATGAATTTTGATTTTTTGAGTTTTGTTTGATTGCGTTTGATGTTTGGTTGACTGTTTTCAATGCCAATAACATAAAGGAAATGCATAGAAATGATATATAAATGATCACACAACACAAATTGATAAACCCACTTCCATTTATGCCATTAAATTAAAGATATAAGGTCTGATTAAAATGACAGTTATGTCTGATATGAAAATTAGACTGTAACAGCTCTATTAAACCCAATACAAATGAAGGAGTTGAATACCCAATATGCCAATAACATACCCGTTCTATGCCAGCATGAAAATACAATGTATGAAGGCTGATATGAGCATGATAACAATGGTAGAAGACTGAAATAGAATGTGAAATATGCAGTACAGGTCTGATCGTTGTTATGGAAGTGCTGATATGAAATTGGTTGCCAAAAATCAACTTCAAATGCCCACGAAACCCCTTCCAAATGATGGTGCACCAACTAGAAATGGTATGGCTGGTATGGAAGATGTCAAATCCTCAATGTAAACTTGTCAAACGGTTGGAATAAATCTGCAATGATGATTGTGCCACAAACCCTAGGTGCACTTGGCCAAAAATTGTATAGCCAACAAGTAGAATGCAAACATGTGATAGTATTGGCCTGGTTGAGACTCGATCTATCAATGGCTGCACCTAATCTGAAGAAATATGCTGATATAACACTGCTGCAAACTCAGGCCTGAAAATTAAACACCTAAAACTCCTTCAATGAAGCCCAAATGAAGACCCAAGGTAGGTCCTCCTCAAAGGTGAATTGGATTCTCGTCCAATTCATGATAGCCCTTGGGAGTTTTTGTTTCCAGAAGATTGAAACCAAGCTGAAATCCTTCTCTAGAGCTCAAACCCGCAAGTGCTGATATGAAAAATGACAAATGAATGCCAAAATAGAAGCCCAAAATTCACTTTATAACCTCCCATGAGCTTTTTTATAAAAGATATAAAATATTCCTCCTCAAGGGTCTTTTCCTCATCAAAAGAAAGGGCTATTTTTAAAAACAACTTTGTTTCACTAGGATGGGGGCACTTTTCACTATTCACTTTATAATTCTCTGTTACTATTCACTTTTACTATTCTATTAAAGTAAACTTTAATATTTTCAATTTATCCCTAGATTCAACAACTGAACTCCAAATTGAAAGGCTCGTAAAGCTCCCGGCTAGGCTCCGCATCCCTCGGTTGGGTCCCCTAACCATACTGTTGACCTACGAGAACCCTAATAGTAGGCCAACCTTGGCTAGTCTGAGCTACCTAAGGAAGGGACATTACAACACTCCAAATAGGTTTGCAAGTAGATGAACTGCATAGCTGGCACAAAATGTGCATCACCATCCATCAAAGATTCTTGGCTTCGCCAACACTTTAGAGATCTCCAATATATTTTAGCAGAGTGGTCTTTGGTCAAACTTTGAAAAGGGAATAATTGAAATATGTGATTATTATTGATTTAGTAGAATTAAATATATGAATCATAATACTTCTCCAATGCTTTTTTAAATATAAATTTATATACTTAAATGTATATAATATTTTAGATATATAATTTCAAAAAAGTTAAAATTTATATTTGAAAAAATAGACAATTTTAATTATTTAATTTTATGTTAAGTAATTGATTAATTTAAAAAGTGTAATTCAATAAATGAATTACTCTATTTTCGCTGCAAATTTTCATCAAATCAAAACACTATAAATTCATTTCAACACAAAACAATATATATCATAACTAAGTAAACATACAAGCTCAGCCTGAACAATATAATAAAAAGTTTTTTATATATAATATTTATTTATATGAAATGTCTTTTTATTTGTGTAATCTGTATTAGCAAAAATTATGATCCAAATTTGATATAATTGTATACTATTTTAAATAAAAAATTATAAACTTCACCCCTACCAACACAAAAATTGATAGGCCTTCTCTATCTATATAATAATTATTCATAACACATGGCATTTATGAAGTTCAACAAATGTTTTCAAATTTTAAAATGCTTTATATAATCAGCAAGCAGCAGAACGTTTCTCTCCCTATCCATTCAGACAGTGCTGAAGACAAGCAGACAGTCTATGCTATAGAAATCAGAAAGATTTCAGCTAAATCTCTAAGCATGTGCAGTTGCACCATGAATATGAAATCTGAATAATATCCTCATGATTGTCTGTCATCTTTGTCAAAGCGTATAATTTAACTGATTTTGAGCCAACTTGCTTGTTGTTTCTGTTGCCGAACTTGGAGTTGCAGTGAACAAAACCAGGTAACAGCAGAAAAACAGCCCTAGCCGTGTCATCCAAAAAGTTCCTTTGATTGCCCAAAAAACCCCAAATGGAAAAATCTCGCGGGTAGGTTTAAAAACATGTTGAAAATCTGTGTCAGACAATTTTTTAATGATTTTATTGTTATTTAAATGTAACTAAATGGCAAATATATGGTCAAAATTGTTGACCAAGATTTCAGGGAAATTTGGCAATTTTAAGAGGGAAAAAATTGCAACTGGCAGCTGTTAATGTTATAGCAGCTTCGGTTGATCCTTCCAGCTCACTTCTTTCGAGAAAGTCTTAAATTGAATTTATAGCCGCTGGCTATTCAATTTACCTTATTGTTTTGTTCATCCTCACCTTGTATAGCCGACATGAGAAGTCATTTAATGAGTTGTTATGATTTGAGGCCGACCTCTTGTGAAGAGGCATTCATTTATCTAGGCCGACATTCTTTATGTTTAACTTTGGCCGACATAAGAAGATACAAAGTCATCTTGATAATAAAATCTGTTGAGGCCGACTTTCATCTGATGAATTGTATTTGTAGCCGACCTCATGATATGAAGAGGTGCGACCTCTCCAAAATTGCATATAAGAACATTCGTCCATGGTAATGAACAGCGTCAAGGGGGTCAGTTCGGACATTCTCACAAGTGCAAATATATTTTGTCTGACCAAAGAGTAATCATACAAAAACAGGGCGAAGCTACAGCTAGCGAATCTGATCAAGTGCGCTTCAAGTTGGCAAGTCTGATCAAATGCAGATGTATCATCAAGTGTGAATGCTTAAGTGCGAATATGTCACACAGTGAAGGGCGAACATCTCTCAGAGTACCTCAATACAGAGCGAACATAGTGCAGTGATGAAGTCTTGGCATAAAGACGAGCTGAGGCAAGATCAAGCAAGTTTGACTTATTCCTTCATTCAAGTGCGAGTTCATTCAAGAGCAGATTGTGAATCTCTCTAAGTGCAGATTACAAGGAAGAGCAGTTTTTCATCTGTTATTGCATCTAGAGTAGATGCTGGTTATTGGCCTTGTGTTCGGCCTCATTGTAAAGTGAATTATTGCTTCTGTTGCATCAATATAAGAGAGATCTTTGTTGCTGGGTTTTTCTCCCTCAAGAGGAGGGTTTTCCCAGGATATATGCTGTGTTATTTGTCTGATTTCAAATTAATTTTCTGTGCATTTACATCTGATCATAAAATTCAACAGCAGCAATTCTCAATTAATCATGATTAATCGTGATTTTTCCTGTTCTTTGCTTCTATACTACTATGGGATATCTGTATAATGATCCAACATTGTCGACTTCCATCCACACATAGTTGACTACCCGCAACATCCCTATCAATTTTGTATGATAATACTGATTGATACCACTGCATGAAGAGTCATTAGTAATCCAACATCTTGAAAGGTCATTTTCATCACCTCCCTCATTATTAGATGAGAGATGGGAAGTCAATGCAGCTCCACATCACTTAACCAATCTGCTCCACCTTGTAATCTCTCTTAAGAAACAACTTTCTTCATAGCACTGTGGACCAAAGATTCTGTGAAACATGATGCTTCTATATTGGAAGAATGTTCACAAGAATCAACAACATAATATATCAAAGGTTTATTTTGCCTCTGGATGACTTCACCCTAGAAGAGCACAACATTTAGCAGCATAATGTCCCAATTGTCCACATTTGTAATATCACACTTGTTTTTTGATTTTGCAGTGTGACTTGTTGGTACTGGTAGTGGCATATGAAGAAGTGGCATTGGTGTCATCCTTGTACTAATGGCAAGAAGAGTCACATGTTTAGATATTTGTGCAATTTGCATTGTTTGGGAGGTGGAAACTAAAGTTCATGGCAAAGAGTAGGTCTTCACTTCACAATCAGGACAGATAATGAAAACATTCTTGACATCCTACAATCCATAGTAAAAATTATTCGAAACCTCATTGTTTTCTTTCCTGGCAAAATCTGAATTCTGATAGCTGCCTTTTGAGAAAATTGTCATTACAGAAAGTCAATGCTGATGTGGTAGGGTCAATGTAAGAAACTGATCAAACTACTCCAGCAGTTCAACTTAGAAAAATGCTGTACTTCCACTTGGTCAATGCAGTCAAAAGCATCACTTATGAAGGTTGAATTCCAAGCTGGCTGGAATCCTGGAGACTGCCCTGCCATGGTAGATGGTGCCATTAATGGATGAGCTGCTAGCAAAACTCAATGAATCTGGCAGAGGCATATGAATAAAAATAATAAGGCTTTAAATTTGACATGAAATGGAGTGGAAAGCTTAGATGCTGCTACAAGGATAACTTAGCAGAGGATGAAGCCAAGAACCACAATGAACAACATTTAATACATTGGCAGGTATATCTTCTCAAATTAATTTCCAGATTGTGTGAATCATAGGAAGACTATTCAAATTAGGAATGTGACCAAAGAGAAAAAGGCTAGATCCCAGTGTGGATTTCAGTATTATGACGTCTCACATGACTGATTTTGATGTCTGCTATTTCTGTTAAGAAAAGCCTGACCTTTCTATCTGGACCTCAAACTCCAAGGTAAAACATGGTTGTTGCAACATTGACTAGACGTGACTAAACAAATATTTGAATGATCTATGATAACAGTGGTTAGGTAGATATTAACATGCTACAAGCCTTTAATGAGTCAGTGATCTTTATTGTTTTATTGGACATGTGTCCTAATCCATATAAATACATAAAAATGGCCTGGCCTATGTTATCTATGACAAGGCTACCAGAGATAAATGATACAGTATTTATGACTTTGAGGAGCCATCAAAGTTGAATTAAGTGTATGTATCAAATGGGAAACTCCAGCATTCATGCAGATACACAGCTAGGCAGGGGTACACTAATGGTAGTTGACTTGCCAGAATTCACTTTATCTTCTGAGCTTACATTGACTAGTCATAGGATATGTTTTCTTATGAGCATGTCCTATAATCATTTGCCTGAGATTGTTCCATAGCTTATTCAGTAAAGATGCAGAGTCAATGTTGTTTCCTGAGACAATTCATCTATTTTTGTGATTCCATATTACTCATAAGATAAAGACAGCTATCATCCACTATAGGATATTAACAAATCTCAAAAGCATATGGCTTTGATGTCCATTTTTGAACAGTTTTATGAGAGTTGATGCTTAAGCATAGGCTAATCCATTGTATGCACATAGTGCTGTCCACATTTTCTGGCAAGAGTCACAAATTAGCAACAAATGATTAGTATCTTATTTGCCCTGGTAGAAGAGGATGCAAACCCTGGGCTATATTCCATCTTAGACAACTATATCACTATCAATTAAAGAAGTTCACAACCTTTTTTGACAGTGTGGTAACTATTTAACTCCATTTCATGATTCATCAGCTTAGCGAGTAAAATGCTTGTCTCTGCTTTAACCATGACTACAGTCTGCCATTAGTAGCTTCCTCTGCCGTTAGTAGCTTCCATGAGGAAGCTAGTTTGTCTGAAAATAAGGCCCACTTGCAGTCTTTGTGCCGGGTAAGACCAGAGGATTGATGAGGCTTGATAGTGAGGTAGGTTCAAGAAAATTCTGAGTTGATTTCCTAATTTTCCCTGGTCAGAGATGTGGTTGTGTGCAGACTGTTTATACTAACATGGTTAAGCTCTTCTGTAGGATTTTTTTGGTTTGCTTTTATTTGTTTTTCATATCCAACTAACCGTTCTTATTTCCAAGACAACAGAGTTTTATTTCCTCTTATTTGTTTTCTTAGCTAGTTTGAACATCTCTTGAACTATAGAAAGAATGTTTACTCATGTATTTATTTTGAAATAAGAGAGGAACTTAAATTAGTGTGCTCATTATGGCAGGTAACAAATACACCTTGGGGAGAGAGAGTCTCATTTGTTTTTGATCCAAATTCAGACTTGGTTGCAAAACCTTTGCATGTTAGTCCTTTTATGGTAAGTTTATTAATTTAATTAGCTGCTTCTCGTATGTGAATTTAAGGTTTTTACTGATTTGTACTATGTTGATTAAATTCAAATGCTTTCCTGTCCTTGTGTTTACTTTCAACTATCTGTTAGTCTAAGTCATTTGTTTCCAAAGAGTATGAATCTCTTCGTTTTTTGGCAAGGATATGTTGCGTGTTAAAAGTCAATTTTTCCCACTACCATAGGGGGCTCTCAATTTTTTTGGTTGGTAAATTACTCTTGTGGGGTTTCCTTCAGCTTAGAAGCCATGATTGAGGGGTATCTCTTTTATTAAATTCACTTACAATTGGATGTGATAGTTCATTCAACATTTGTACATTTAAACATTTAACATTGTAGAAACCCTTGTTTCCGCTAACTTCTGAAACTGTGTGTTTTTGATTGTTTTTTTGTGTATTTTGGTTTTTTTGAGTTTTTTTGCATGAATAATGAAAGTTGCGATTTTGCAAGAATTTAATAATAAATTCAAATAAAATACTACAATGCCAATATTGGTGGAAAATAGAGATCTAGTGATGACAAATCATTTATTGATCCTCTGGACTTATTATAGTAGAGATTTGACAACATGCAAGTTAAAAAGAGACAACATGATTGCAATAAGAAAACCTGATTTGCTGATTACAGGCGCATGAAATAGAGAAGAACTGGTACGGCTTTCAACATAGTCCTTTCCTCCTCTGCTAGATGATCAAAGATGAATCCCTAGGTATTGGCGCCCCACTTGATGAAACTAGATGGTCCAAAAAGAAGGCGATTTGCCTTAGACTGAAAAATACGGCCTCTTTGTGATGGTACGGCCTGCAACAAGAGTTGTACGGCTTTGAAACAGCAGCAAGCTAATAAATAAAAGTACGGCCTTTCTTGAAGTCTCCAGATCTCAATGAAATAGGCACATTAACTGAAGAATCCCTGCTGGATGAATCTCACACTGAAAACCCTGAAGATAGATACTCTGTGAATGTTTTGTGATAACTTCTGAATGAAGATATCTCTTTGAAAGCAATAGATCAGCTGATATCTCACAGCCTCTGAACTGCAACACTGAAGATGGCTCGTTCTCCAATGCCTGTAGACAACTGAAACCCTTGGCTTCGTTCTCCGGAAGAAGACTTGATCAAAAAAATTGATATTCAACCTAATGGCTCACTTTTCAATGAAAATTCTTTATAACCTCAAGAAGTCGACTTTTCCCCAAAAAGGCAATCATTAAAATAAAATTGTATTTTCACCTTTTAATTTTTCCAAAGTTGGACGCCTCTTTTTAATTAAAAGATTAATTAAAAATGGTCCCCTTTTCAATGATGGTCGACCCCTTTAATATTCACTTAAGTTATAATATAAGCTCTGAATAATTAATATTTAATTAATCAATTAAATATTAATATCTCCCTCAAAATGTATCCGATTCACGAACCGTCTGAAGCTGGTAAATAAGTGAATGATTCTGCACATAACCAAACCATACTGCTAAAAATAGCAGGGGTGCCTCGCTGAGTGCCAAATACTGCTAAAAATAGCAATTCAGGCAAATGGTGTTCGAAAGAGCCCGAACGAAAGCCAACTGATAAAATTCTGACAACCGAAGCCAAGCCAAGCTCCATCAAGACCCTCTATCCATCCTATCAGCCTACGAGGGTCGCATAATAGGCTAATCATAGACTCTGAGAGATGTCAACTGGAAGGGGACATGACAAACATGTCTGTTGGAACTTTGAACTCGGGTCTCCGCTATGAAAGACCCAATGATTTATCGCTTCAAGTCACCCCTTTTGATTACGGTGGTATCTCAATTGCCATAATACTGCCTTTCAAACTATCAGGGATTTCGTACCCATTATATTTCTGTTGGTCTTTTGTGTCCTTTGAATGCTGAATAATCCTTTAGATGGAGGATATGGGAAGCGACCTCTTACTTCCTCCTTATAGCCTCTCTCCATATCTTATCACCTATCCTTCCAGGATCCACCAAACTTTGCATGATATTGTAGTCCAAATAAACCGATGATTTAATAAAGGCCCAGCTATACACTATAGCTGTTTCTTCAAAGTTCAATCACATATGTTGAACATCATCATAGCATATCTTTTAGATTGCAAATCACAGGTTAAAATGTTGTATCGGTAAGAATTAATAAACATAGATCCAATGTAAGCTATGAAATTAAATATATATCACTCAAGGCAACCATTCCTATTTAACACTAGAAAAATTGCAAATTGACATGCTCAGAAGTCCTTCCTATCTTTGGCCTATTGATTAAACAGATCCTCATGTTCTCATCTTCCATGGTCAACTTGCTTTTCTAAGCCAGATTCTTCTATTTTCACATCCATTGAATAAGATCAGAAATTTGAATGTCTCTTCTGCATCTTTGGTTAGATTTAACTGTGGTATGATTGTCAAATCTCCAAACTTAATTTCTATAACTTGTAAGATTTTTTGGATCTTCATTTAGTAAATGGTAATTTCTATCAAGGCATTCTAGTAGTTTCTAATGTTGGCCATCAAATATGCTTTTAGTAGTCATATTTGTGAAGAACTGAGCTGAATTATGCATCTATCATTTTCAGGATATGCTTGGGAATTGGAAAATGCATGCAAGTCTTCCTGGCAGGAGTCTCGCATTAACAATTTTGGTACAACACCCTGAATTTGGTAACTATTTCACTGCAACCCTACAAGCAAAGAAGGTGGAGCAACTGATAGTAAATCCAGAAATGTTTTTATGGTTGGTGCCGCACAAAGTAGCTATTTGGATATATTGGCAGGTATAATTGGTAAATGTTTAGAGGGAAAGTTGAAATTGCAATTTTTTTGCTTGTTATCTATCTGCTTTCTTGTGTGATAAATAAGATTGGTTGATAAATTTTCAAAGTAAAATTACCGTGCCAATTTCTTTGACTTGAAGCTTACTCAAGAGTTCTTTCCATAGCTGCATTCCATGTAGCTTATAGGAATTAAAAAAACAAATCTATTTCTTATCATACACACACTGAGGATCATATATGCACATATATCTATTGGCTATTTGCTTGCTAGGATCACTTACAGATATTTAAGTATCTGATGCTTTGATTGACTCCTGTCCACAGAAAAGCATCTAAATTGTGATATGGTATGGGTCAAGAAGCTTGATGGATTTAGATTGACTACACACCATTGCACTGCACATTAAAAGAGCTTTATAACAAAAATATAAGGTTACAGCAGTCTTTTATGTCACTACCATGCAAGATGCCAGTTTGGTGTATGAGACTCCCATTTTGGAGGCCCATAAGAGAATTCTTTGTTATTTATCTTATAATGTTGTTCACATTTTGAACTCCTTACTCTTGACCTTATGAAAAATTCTAGCAAACTCAAAGTTGCCAATTTATAACTAGGCTGTAGTTAATTATAAAGATTTTGTGGGTCCTTTCAGCCACCTTGGAAAGTAGAGATGAAAATCTGAGATCTCTTTGGAAATCTGGGGAAAAAATGAAATTAATGATAAAATAATGAAAAGAGAACTGCACTGTACACAAGTACATTTTGAGAGCTTTTTGGTGATGTACGGCGTGTATATATTTGATCAAACTAGGTAAGGGATGGTGACCATATAAGATGGCTAAAGTAAATAGCTATAAAATACAGCATCCTAACTTTCTAGGTGTTTTGACTGACACCTGTTAGCTGATAGTTGGAGTTTTCTGCCCCTTCATTTCTTTTGTTTCTGACATCCTCCTTACAAATATCTGTTATATATTTTTCAATAATTCACTTGAGATAGCTTTGAAAAAAATCAAACCTGAAAATAATTAATTGACGAGGTAATCTGTAATATGATATGAAACCAAAGCAAATTTATGTGCTGTTTATATTAATTAGTTAAAGATCACACTACATGACGTGCCTTGGAAATGTACTATTCACTACTACAAGCTATGAATAATGCAACCATCAATGCCAATAACATGTTACCAAGTGTTCCCTTCTTTTAATATATGGATTCTTGTTAAGAATCCTTTTAACAGTATAATAAAATGTGTCTGGCTCAATGATGCAACAATTTTTGAAAGGAACAATGTGATGTTTGTGGAGTCAAAAATTGCTTGCTTTACAATTTCTACTCTATATTATACACTCATTTTAGTGTCCATGCCCTTAGCATGTTTTAGTTTACATGTAGCTAGTTCCTCAATTTTTTAACCTATTGCCAGGATACTAAGGAACTCCAACATTCTCAATTTTTGTTTCTAAGCATTACCCAAATTTCCTAAAAATCTCTCTCCACGTGGATGCTAATGTAATTGTGGTAGTGACCTGGTCACCACTGTAATTATGGACCTGTGGTAGTGTCTCTGTGCAATGAACTGTTTCGAATTTTAAAGCAGACTTCTGTGGCGTTTTTGCATTTTAGAACAGCTACCATTTGTGCCAGCTTCTTAAATAAGCCATTCAACGTTCATTCTTCTCCTTTTGATTTTCTAAATACTCTAATAACAATCTTTTGAATCTTCTTTGGTATTGTGGATTGTAGTTATTGTTCCCTCAAACACCATCTTTCTGAAACTTCCTTTTCCCTTCTTCCATTACCAACCTTTAAGAACTTCCATTGCCTCTGCAACTCTCCTACCGCCACCATTATGTTGTATCCATCAAAAAATTCTGTCCTATGTCAAGTTTCAAGCTAAACATTGGTCTTTTTGTTGAAGAACAAATCATGTTCAGAGCTTGGTTTTGTTCATCTATGTGGGTTGTGCTTTTTTTAATTTTATCTTTACAGAATCAGTGATCGATGTTTTTAAAAGCACCTCATGTTAAAGATAGGAATGAAGCCATATGAAGGAGAAGGCAAGTTTTGAGAGTAAGGGTTTTGATTCCCTTGTTAGGTGTGCACATGTGAATGGGAAAATCTTCCTTTCTGAAAAGTCCCGAAACACCTATTCAGGGCAGCACTTGTGAATGGAAACTATGATAAATGACAAATTTTCTTTGGAAAATTGACATTTCCATTATGAAGTGTGCATCTACGTGAGGGAAAATCAAGTTCCAAAATCAAGTTCGGGAAATGTACAGTTAGGTGCACACCTATATGAGGCAAATTGGACTTATGATCTAAGGGTCAAAATTGGATTGTTGGGCACATGCTTGACAAAGTAGAATGGTGTCAAACTTCAAAGTCCGAAATCTTATTGTTAGGCCACACTTGATTGAAGGAATATTTTGTCAAATGTCAAAAATCAAAATCCTTTACACAAGTGTGCATCTTTGTTAAGAAAATTTCATTTCTGCATTTGAAAATAGTTTTCATGTAGACAAGTGCACACCTCTATTAAGGAAAAGAGGTCAATAAATTTGAAAAGGATTTACATTGTCAAGTGCACACCTGATAAGGCAGAATAAGGTTTGACTTTTCATTAGAATTGATTTCTATTGTGAGGGGCACGCCTATATAAATAAGAATGGTTTTTCCAGTTTCAAGTTCAAATTTGCATAATGGTGCTTTCAATTTCAAGTTCAAAATTTCATTGTTAGGTGCATAATTGGAAAACATGGAACAAGTTTGAGTTTTCAAAAAAGAAAAATGGCATTGATAGGTGCACACTTGACAAGTTAAAATTAGGTAAAAGTCGTGTAGAAACATTAGTTTAGAAAAGGGAAAAAAAAAAGGAAATTAGATAATTTCTTCCTAATTATCTTTGGAAAATGTTTTAGAAATAATTGATTATCAATAATAATAGTCTCAAGACATAAACAAGACAAAATAAATGATTAATTTAATTGAGATATGAAAGGGTGTGATGGTTTGAAAACCACCCTTCAAAATATTATTTAAATCATTTATGAGAGGCTTGGAAGGCATTGGATATCACTCAAGGAAAGGAGGTGGGTTGGTGGGCTATGGGCATTGGAGAAGAGGTGCATAGAGTGTCCAACTTGGGGTATAGAGTACACCCAAGATTGACCTAGCTAGGGATTTGTGTTGAGCATGTTTTATGACTGCTCCTTGTAGAGTTTGCCATAGCTAAGAGGGCCAAAACCATTAAGATCTTGGTGTGCAAGTAGCCATGTCCAAGGTTTTCTTACATGAGTACTACTTGACATTTGATTTGAAATATAATATTTGAAAGTTCATGATAACAAGTATAAGCTTCTGTCATTTTAATATTGATTTCATATTTTAGATGTTGATTTTTATGTATTTGTTCAAATATTTTTTCTTATTAAAGTGTATACCCAAAAAAATACTACATTCTGTTTTTGATATATTGTTCATTTTTAACTTTGGTAATAACAAATAAATCCACTGCAAATCTTCATTTAACTCTGATGATTTAAATCTCTTCAATTTCATATTTTGGCAAAAACAGCAATATAGTTTGAGTAAGAAGTGTAGAGGAATGTGATTTTGGCAAAAAGTGATAAAAGGAGTACAATTTAGAGTTGTGATCAACCTTTCCAACTGCAATTGGAGTATCATCTTCTTGTTCCTAAACCACAAAAAAATTCAAAGTGAATTCAATTGTGTTTGCCCCTTTGTGTGTGATTTGATAGATAGAAACAAGATTGGTTGATAGAGAGGGTACACAACATTATTGAATGATCCATCATCTATATCAACATATTCATACCCATGAACATGTATTGAAGGATCATCACTCACAAGAATTTGTGGCATAGAGCATAGCTCTAAGGAGGAGAACAAGTCTTTGGAAGAGCTTGTTGGCACTTGATTTTATGCCTCATCTCCCAAGAAGATCTACCTTTAGTTTGACGAAGAACCTTCATTTTATGCTCCAAAATGGGATGCTTGACATATAATTTGTGCATTAAAATCTCAAATTATGGGTGTGATTTCTGAATTCTAGCATTGCACAAAGTTTTAATAAGTCAAATTGAACCTCCATCTCTGATTTCAAGTCATTTGGACAAGATTTGAGCTCGGAATTGACATTTTGACAATTGGGAGCGGGTCCATAGAATGTGGCCAAAAAGGCGCAACTTCTCAATTGTGGTGATTGAATAGGTTTAGATAATTCGTGAAGAGTCTCTAGTTCCAGTTTCATGACCGTCAGGTAAGATTTGTCATCATAGTGGAATTTCTATTAACTACTCGGGGATTGGTTGTTACAAGGAACCCCTAGATAGTTATCAATTATTCGAATTCCGCCGATTACTCCTTACAAAATTTCGCTCCTCTTGGATGCAATTTGAGCTTGTGGCATAAATCTTGCATTTTGGCTACAAAATTTGATTGCCAACTTTATTATTTTTTAATGGGAGCAATTAAAACATTACTATAATATTTTTTTTAGGCATAAAGGTTAAAATGTTGTTTGACTAATGCTTGTTTTAAACCCATGGTCGTTTTTAAATATGGGCATATTATAAATGGCAAATAGGTGAAATTTTCCCATTGGCCATGCAATTGCATAATAAGGGATGCTTGTGCATCATTTCTTTTAGTGGGGAGGGCAGATATGGGTACAAACCTTTGGTTTAATTCCTTTTAAAGTGCAATATTTGAGTTTTAAATCTTCCTTTCCCATGGAGCTACACAAGGAGGGAATATTTTCTTCAAACTCTTGCGTGATACCCCATTTGGTGCCTTTGTGAGATGGAAAGGGATATTAACTGTTAGATTTTATTTTGCAGCAGCTTTCTCCTCAAATGATGTCTCATGCTGGATAAAACAACTTTCAGGCAGTTGGAACATTGCTTGCCTCACAGCTGGGAACAAACTTCAACTTGCAGCAAATATTTCCGTTCAAGAGGCCAAAACCCCAGTCCGAATATACCAAAACCCGTCCTTGTCTGTTCTTCGTCCTGCCCACGATTGTCCCCTGAAACATGCCCGGTATGCGTCCTTTGCTTCAGTCTTCAGCAAAGCGTCGTCGCTGGAAATGAGCCCGGCATGAGCAAACCTCAGTTCTCATCTTCCAGCTATCCGTCATAACGCCATGTTCAGCGGGGCAATTTCTCCGAGCGCCCACAACAGCCCGAACGCCGAAGCTGGCGAACACCGATCCTGAAGAGCACATAATGGTTCATCCCCATGCTCAGCCGCAATCCAACCAGAAGTTTTGATTGGTTAGTCCGGAATAATGGAGGTGCTGAATAAGGGATTTAAATTTCAGAGCAGATGAGCAGGAAGGATGAAAGCGCCAGTTCGAGCGTAGTGCGGGAGATGGCGAACACGCGATGAGCTGGCTGCCCAGTCGGTGAATAAATACGCCGCAAATAGCTCCTGGTTCCCGACCGGTTCCCGCATCACATGTCCAGCAACGGCTGGTATCCAGCTTTACAAAATGCCCCAAAAATTTTTCTCAAAATCCCCGAACGAAGAACGGCTTATTTGCGCCGGGCCCTGCTAATAAAAACGCCTATGGCGCGAGGACGAAGAAATCTTTTTTGATAATAAGGAATGCAGCTTCTTGTTGATTGCTTACAACATTTGTCAGTGCTCTCATTGCCCAGGGACTTCACATCAAGCTAAAATTAATCATATCTCTGATTGAAGGGGTGCCTCCAGATTTAGTTATTTGCAGTATGCTTGTAAAAGGATTTGCAGATATGTTACATCCCACCAGCATTGATGAGGTGATGAGTTTTATGAATGAGTTTGGAGTGCAACCAGATGTGTAACATTCAGTACAAGTGGATGCTTGTAAACTGTTTGACAAAATGCTTAATCAATTGCAGGGAGAAGTGAGGAGTTCTGGGAGGCAGAATGATTGATATTGATTGAGTTTTCACTTGCCAGTGAGAGGATATGAGCTGGAGGGGTGAAAATCAAGCAAGGAAACATATTTTTACACAGGGGTATAAGCTAGCACATGAAAGAAAGTAAAAAGTTGGGAAGATTAGTTTCACTTGGCCAGAAAGGGGTAAAATAGAGGAGATTTAAAGATGCTATGGAATATTCCTTTTTGTCTATTTTTTTTGTTGTAGATTTGGGGCTCAGCTTGTGCCATGTGTCACTCCTGAGATCAATATGGGTTTCTCCTCTTCTCGTTATATTGTAATTTATGGGTTTTATTTTAGAGGTTGGATTGATTGAGTCTTGGCTGCTAGAAGTTTCTAGGGCAAATCTTGGGCTCATGTCTGTAATTGATTTGGGATTTGTGGTACAAAATTTCATGTACTCTAATTAAATGTGAATATTGTCTGATGCTCAGTCTAGTTTTCTACAATTGGCAGAGTAATATCTGTTTAGTAAATTGATATAGGACTTATTATTGTTTTGCTATGCAACTTGTCTCCATTTCTTCTTGTATGCGTTGAGGAATTTGGCAAGTGTCTAGGTGCACATTTGTTGCACTTGTACCAAGGATTAGTTAGCTTGTATTCAAAGAATATAGTAAAAGTTCCCATTAGAAGTTATTTCTGATAGGAAGCCTTTCTAACCTAGTGTATGGAGTTTACAAACTAGGAAGGGATAATTAAGATGGATTAAATTGTTCAAGGCAATGAAGGCATTTGAGAGTCTAAGCTTTCCAAGATAGAGCCAAGTAAATTAGGCTCATCTAAAGTATGAGTTGCATTGCCATTGTTGTTATTGGTCCTAGGCTGACTTTGTTTTGGCAAGATAAGGCACCTGTCCTTGATGGTTGCATCTAAACCAACACCTCAAATTTGCAAATGAATATCTATAGAAAGGTATAAGTTATTTGAGTATGCTTGCTGTAAGCATGCAAATGATATATAATCTAAGTTACCAATTTGTTTTTGGGTTTGGGTTCGGGTACGAGATTTTGGTATGTGGATTCGGTCAAAATTTTTTTTGGGGTTGGGTTTGTATTGGGTACGTTAATACAAAAACATATAAAAATTATATATATATGAATTTTTTTAATAAATAATAAATAAATATAATGAAATAGGAAATATATCTAACATCCATAAAAATAAATATAAATAAAAAATATAATTATATTATTGAATATATATAAGAAATATAAATATACATTAACATAAAATATATAAATTCTATATATATTAATATAAATGTGAATATTATTATAACTTATAATAAAATTTCTAGTATTCATATTGAAATTAATATATTTAAAATAAATTAAATATATTAATAATTATATATTTTCAATAAAATATTTAATCTATTAAATGTTAATATTATGAAAACAATGAACATTTTAAATAGAATGAACATTTATTTGACCCAGCATTCCGTCCTCGACTTTTGATTCTCACAACCGGCATATCGTTGCAAGCGAAATAATGGTGGGAGAGGATCGTGAGCCTTACCTAGCACTGACGTGATTCGACCACCACTGGCTGATACTTCACCAAGCTCAACTTGCAATCAGGGTATTACCAAGTATGGCTAGTTGAGGGTGACGAGGCAGAAGTAGGCTATAGTTGCCAGGCTAACTCTGTCTGTGCATGGAGGATGCAAGCATTATCCGTGTAGAGGTGAAGAAGGGCAGTGGAAACTATTACACAGTCTCATTTCTGTTTCTTGGTCGTTTCCACAGTCTCATTTACGTATCTTGGACGTTTTTGCTTCGTACCTATATCGTACCTCGTTTCCGTATCGTACCGTATCATACCCAAGGCCATTTAGCTACGTATCGATAACTTAGGTATATTTATATTGTTTCTTAATTTTTTTTTTTTTATATTGGTTTTACATGTATTTTAATATTTATAATATTATATTATGACTATAATTATAATAATATTTAAACTATTGATATTTATATTTATATTTTCAATATTTATATTGTTATTTATATTATTTACTTATTTGCAATTTTGGGGGCATGACACCAGGTGTCCAAAACAGATGAAATAGAAGGAAAACCTTGATATTTCAGCCACTTTGAATGCAAAGGTTGGCTCTAATATGATTGAGAAATCACCAAAGCAAAACTTTCAATGCAAAGCCACAAAGTTAAACCTTGGCACCTTAGTGGACACAAATAGTCTTTAGACACAAATAAGCTCTAATACAATGGAAGATTCAATGAGAATTCAACAAGCACGTGATCCTAAGATTTAGGTGAGAAAAAGGTTACACTACCTGCAAGCACACATACAACAGATTGTAGAATGCAAATAATCCATCTATTCCAATATGGAGGATCAAACGATCAAAATCAACCATCAAATGGATGGACGAAGTACAAATAAGTAGGCCTCTTAGATGCATTAGTCAAGAAAGTGGCATCCCAAGAAGGTATGAGTTTACTCTCAATCACTAGCAATTAAGTCACTTATAGTTATAACCTTAGATTAAGGGTGATGCATGACATTATTAGCTACCTAGGTGAGGGAAAATAAATATTACTAATATCCTGAGTAAACTTACTAACTAGGTGCAATATCATACTTAAGATAAAGTACTATCTTATGTGAAGTATGAATAATACACCAATAAACCCATCTAAACATGGTAACCATGTTTGTTAGGAGTCAGGACCCTCAGGTCCATTAGTTTGTGACAAAACATTTGTTCTTGAGTGGATGTTCATCCGGGAAGGCAAATAGAGACCACCCCTTCCAACATGCAGATTATGTTTGGGCCAGAACAGTCCATCCTCAAGACACCGAGATTTGTTTATGACACCTCTCCAACACTGTCTGTAGTTAAATTGTTGAAATGGTGTCTTCCCATAGTCAATATTGGAATGATCTAACTATATTCAATAAATGCACAATCATAGAAATCACAATAAAAATGATGGATTCTTCCAATATCAACACCAAAACATTGAAGATTCAATAGCATGCATAGAAAATCCACTTAATGTCAACAACAAAACATAGCAAAAAGGATAAAACAAATATTCACATAGTGGTGAAAGAGGTTAAATGTGCATATCTAAGCTTTGATTTCAGATCTGAAATAGGCATAAGAAAATAAAATGTGTTGAAGTATTACATGAAAATAGAGCTACTTTGAAGGAGTAACCTCCCAAATTCCTTGATTAAGAGCAGGACACACAACTTGATGCTTAACAAATGACTACCTTGTTTCTCTACATAGCTGGTCACATTAAGTTGCAACATCTCCAAATTCTTAATGAGGTCCACTCCCTAAAAATTATAAATCTAAAAAATAACTTATGACTTAGTCAATGGTTATGTGGGTCATTGTTCAGCTGCTTCATAATCCAATAACATGCAAAGGTTAAGGATCATGAAAATCTGACAGCAGTGAGATCACTCGGTGACATCTTCCCAACACAAGCCACAATCCACCATTGAAGTGTGTCTTTTAGTCCATCCTTTGAAATCTTTCCAAAATCACTCACTATTCCCTCATTTAAGGGAAATATTGATTTGTTCAAGGGGAGATTGTGAAGAAAACAATTAGTCCCCCATACTTAAGAAGTGTGGAGTTGTGTGAAGATTTAAGGGTGTGTATGGAAAATATGTTTCAACGAACAAGATGGTTGTCAGAACTAAGTCGTCAATTCCAATTGCACCAAGAATGGTTCAAAAAGATGAGCTAATTGATGAACCATTTGATCCAATGGGAAAGGATTTATGTTTAGAAGCTGAACTGGCCTAGTTGACACAAATATTTTCTTTTGAAGTTATATCAAGTAGAATACCACTACTAAGTCATCTATCAACAAGTCTGCAATTTGAATTGTTGTGATGTGAGTCAGAAAAAATGAAAGAAGTGGAAGAAAATTAACTTTGGGGAGTTTGGTGAGGGTTGGCAATTAGGAGAGGAAAGTTGTGAGTTTGAAAAAAATCATTTTGCTTCATTGCTGATTGTTCTTGGAAAATTTGGATTTGAGAAATTGGTTAGGTTGTATAGGACCAAGATCAAATTCTCCTTATAAGAAAGAATAAGGGAGCGCAAAGGCTGGGGTTAAGAAATTACAGAATGTAATGTCCCTAATAGGAGTTATACTAGTTTTATCCCAAATTATCAATTTCCCAAGCAATAAAAGAGTTAGAAGGTACCTTGGCTTGATTTAATCCCTGCAAACAAGTTAGAGATCAATTACAATAATAACTTAACAAGTAGAGCATCATGATTGAACATTAGTAGATCCATAGTAAGTTTGTCAATCCAATTATTACTTTATCTTGGGGGTGCTCAACCATGGGGAACATGGAGGAGAATGACTCGATGGGGTGTCTTAGCCTCTCTAGGCCCAAGGATAGATATACCATCCTCCTTGGCCTCATGTGGTGCATGCCATTCATATAGGGTGGCATACCTAGTGAGGATTCTCATTTATCCGTTATTCCCTAATCTTTCCCTCCTTTCCATTTCCTTATGACTGATCCCTTTATATTGTTACACCATGATAGGGGAGTGAGATTACAATAGGTGTCCCGAAAATGCCATCTCTTCTAGGCCCAAGGCACTGTACCATTGGTACCCCAAATGGATACCCCCTTGGCCTCCTTGGGACTACTTGGTCCCCCATTATAGAACACATTAGGGCACATGATAGGGGAGTGAGATTACAATAGGTGTCCCGAAAATGCCATCTCTCCTAGGCCCAAGGCACTGTACCATTGGTACCCCAAATCGATACCCCCTTGGCCTCCTTGGGACTACTTGGTCCTCCTATAGAACACATTCGTTCTCCATTATAGGACACTCGGTCCTCCATTATAGAACACATTGGTTCTCCATTATAGAGGTGGTGTACCTAGGAGAGGGCCTCTTCACTGTATTCCTTTTGCAAATCTCCCCTCTTCTATCATGGTGAAAATATGTACATAGTAATTTAATCAAATTCAGATTTGCAATTAATCATATTAGCAATACATTATGAACTATTAAGATGCTATCATAGAATATGTAATAATATGCATGAAACGTTGATCCTATTTAACAATGCATTATATCCCATAATTACTCCATCATAAATACATTAACTTACAATACAAACTGAATATCTTATTTTCTGGCAGATCTCCTCCTTCTCCTTCCCCAAGTCGATTCCATCCTTCTATATATATATCTCCCAAGGTGGGGTGAATAGTCACACCCCTATGTAATCAGTGCATCCTCTTACAAGGGATGCATCCCTTTCCATTAATCGCTGCTACTTGATTGAATTAAACTATTAATTAATTAATAGTAGGTTAGAAGAAGTTCTGTATTTAATTTTTTGCTATCAATTGCTGCATTCAGATTAAAGGAGTGTCATGTCCCCTTCTCAGTGACATCTCTCGGAGTACAGGATTAGCCTATCACACGACCTTCGTAGGCTGATAGACTGGATAGAGGGTCACTCTGGAGCTTGGCTCAGCTTCAGTTGGTAGAGTTTGATCAGTAGGCTTTCGTTTGGGCTCGATCGGAGACTTTTTGCAGAGTTGCTATTTTTAGCAGTTCCTGGCAGTCAGCGTGGGACCCTTGCTATTTTTAGCAGTATGGATTTGGCAGCGTTCAGAATCACTTCAGTGTTTGTCAGCTTCAGACGGATCAGTCATCGGATGAGTAACGAGAGAAATATTAATATTTAATTGTTTTAATTAAATATTAATTATTTGAGGATTATAATATAAAGTTACAATATTAAATTATAACTTAAGTGATTCTATTTGAGGGGGTCGCCATCATCAGAAGGGGCCAAATTTGTGATTATATTTTATTATAAAAATTTGGCTGAGAACTATGGAAAATAATGAAATAATAAAAAGTGCGAATTTTTAATGAAACCCTATCTTTAAGGAAATCGCACTTTTGAGGGTTATTATGCTGTTGCATTGGGAATTGAGCCATTATGAGATTATTGTGAATTGAAATTGATCAACTTTGATCTGAGCAAGAAGCTTTAGGGTTTCAAGTTCGAATTCCTTGGGGAACGAGCCATCTCCATCGGAAGCAATTCAGGGGGTGTGAAATAACACTTGATTTATTGTAGCAGAGGTTTCTTCATTCAGAGGAAATCATTGGACTTCATTTAGCATTCTTTATTCAGAGGATTTTGCTGAGGGTTACAATCAGAAGATATCAAATCATCAAGGCGCCTATTTAACTGAGATTCTGGAGTCTCAAAGGGAAGCCGTACCAATTTAATTTGCTGCTGTCAGCAGGCCGTACCCTTTCTGTACCTGGGCCGTACATGTCATAAAGGCATGTTTTTATCCTTGAAGAAAACGCCTATCTCTGTGGTTACCAGTCTTCATCTGTGTGGGCGCTAGGATACTGGGAAGCATTTGAGATTGTTTCAGAGAGGAGGAAGCATCATTTCACATCAGCCGCACCATCTCAAGCAGATTATCAGCAAGCTGCTATAACCAGGTTTTCAAATAAAAAATTGTTATTTTATCATTGCATGCTATTAGATATTCTTTGTATTGATTCCAGTTGAACAATAAAAGAAACGCCTTCAGTAGCATTTGTAATTTCTATCTATATTGGCCGTTAAGTATTTTATTTGAATTTATCATTTATTTTCAAGCAAAATTGCATTCTTTCATTTCATGCAAAAAACCCAAAAAATTGCAAAAAAACCAAAAACGTCAGAAAAGTTAAACAAAACTGTCAGATTGGAGAAACGGAGGAAACTAGGGTTTCTACAGTGGTATCAGAGCTAAATCCTGCCATCCTGAGGGTTTAGCCATCATATGCAGCCAGAGGAGTTTGATACATACAGGTACTATACTCGCAGACGTGCCTTGATTGAAAGGCAACGCAGCTTGAGCAGGCAGCCAGAAAACATGGCTGACAGGAATGATAGGGCTGAGAGAATAGATATACCTGGTACATAGATTCCACAAAATAACAGAGATCAGGACGATGCAGAGGTCTTGCATGCACTCAGAGA
>VDFB02142028.1:0-16609 GCA_007258455.2 Sequoia sempervirens
TGATATGTAAAAACTGAAAGAATGATTATTATATGTTAATGAATGAATGTGAATATGTTAATTAATGAATGTTATATGTTAGTAATGGATGAATGAATGAATGTTATATGTTATTAATGGATGAATCAATGATTAATGTTATATGATTGGGTATGCGGAATTGAGAGTGATGTGAGGGGGGGCGGGGGAGCACCAAATGAGCTTCCACCGTCACGTGGTTGGCCTTGTTAAGTAGAGAATATTAAACTATACTCAAAACAAAGAGAAGCTCAATAAGGTAATGCACTTTTTAATATAAGAAATGCATCGTTTGAAGCATCAAACCAATATGCAGTCTGTATGTATGATCAGTCGTCAGTCTCCGCAATGGTACATTTCCACGAATATATAATATTTTTTTTTTTTTAATTTTTCTTCTTCGTCAAAATTTCGACGATAACAACCAACGAATCAACAGAAAGCCTCGACGAAGTTTCTATAGCTGCGACGAATATTTCGTCGAACATTCGACGAACTTCCGGTGTTCTTCCGACGCTACTACTTGCCTATTTCGTCGCATATTCGACGAACTTTTGGTGTTCTTTCGACGCTACTAATTTTGTATTTCGTCGCTATTTCGACGAAATTTCCATGTTTCCATGCTAAATGTTTTCCCATTTCGTCGAGCCGATGACGAACTTCTGGTGCAGTTCGTCGGTGGATAAACAAAGTTTTCGTCGATATTCCGACAAAATCCCGACGTATGTCGCGATCCTGCCGACCGACGATTCTTCGCTGTTATTTCGACGTTTAATTTTTCGTCGTCCTTGCGACGAAAAAATAGCGACGGAAAATTTTTGGCCATTGCGTCGCTCTTCCGACAGAGATTTGTCGAACGACCGACGAACGACCGTCGGAAACTGGTGTCAAATCCTGTGACCTCATTTCCACCATTTTTAGCTTCTTCTTAATGTAATTTCCACCATGACAACCAACTTGGATGTCAAAATAATTTATATAGCATTTTTATTGACACAAGTTTTCGCTTTCACTATATAATGCCTCTCGGTGTAATTATACACCCAACTAATGTATAGAATAATAGGATGGAAAGTTGTGGTGGGTCAATGACAACAAGTCCAACTTCCTCAGAAAGGTAGGAGCAACACCTATTGTAGTGTGTTCGACACAAGTGCCAATTTTTTTTATTCTATTAAAAGGTATTTTTGGATGCAAGTAAACTTATGGGGTTGGAAAATGTGATTCTAGCCTCTCTACCCCTATAGTTATACCCTTATCCTTGCTTTTACTTGCCTCATACAAATATCATTTTTTTACCTCTCAAAAGTACATTCGGGTTGCTTCAACGAGGCTTTCCCCGCATGTTGACCTACTCAAACCCTTTAAATTAAGGAATAGTTGAAGCAACCTTTTAATTAATTATATCTACATCTCTCTACTGCTATATTTATCCCTCTCTCTACCTCTCTCTATATCACTTCCTATCTCTATCTTTATCTATCTCTCCATCTCTCATTCTCTCCCTCTCTCACTCTCTCTATATATTTATCTCTTCCATTTTTATCTATCCCTCTCTCCTCTCTCTTAATCTCTCTCTATCTTTCTCTCCATATCCCTCTCCTTCTCCATATCCATCTCCATCTCCATTTCTATCTCTATATCCTTAGCCCCCCCTCTCTCTCTCTCTCTTCCCCCTCTATCTCTTCCTCTTTCTATCCCTATCTCTCCCTCTCTCTCTCTCTCTCCCTATTGAAAACATAACATGAGTCTATTGATGATGGAACTTGGTTATCTTCTTAATTTACAAAAGTCGTGTTTGGATCCTTGTTGACTTAAAGTTATCACTTCTCCATTCAGACCTTTGTTGCACAAACAATATCATTTGCTAAATGGCCTACCAATTGACCCCATGTAGTGCATAAATGTATGTAATTTAAATAGATCAAATTTTAGATGTGTGGAACGTCAATTGGGGAAATTTTGGTTTATTTTTTGCAAATATTTTTGCATTTAACACGAGGTCAATTGGTAGAGCATTTAAAAAATGATATTTATTTTTTGATTTTCATTTATTATATTTTAATTTTTAATGAAGATCTAAGATTGAAATCTATTTTTATATTTTATGAAATTACAAATCATAATTAATTATATCTCCATCTCTCTACCCCTATATTTATCTTTCTCTTTCTCTCTATATAACTTCTTATCTCTATATTTATCTATCTCTCCCTCTCATTCTCTCCCTTTCCCCCCTATATATATATTTATCTCTTCCATTTCTATCTATTCCTCTCTCCTCTCTCTCTTAATCTCTCTCTATCTTTCTCTCTATATCCCTCTCCTCCATATCCATCTCCGTCTCCATTTCTATCTCTATCTCCTTAACCCCCCTCGCTCTCTTTCCCCCTCTATCTCTTCCTCTTTCTATCTCTATCTCTCCCTCTCTCTCTCTCTCCCTATTACAAACATAACATGAGTGTATTGGTGATGGAACTTGATTATCTTCTTGATTTAGAGACGTGTCTATATCCTTGTTAATTTGAAGTTATCACTTCTCCATTGAGACCTTTGGTACACAAACAATATCATTCGCTAAATGGCGTACCAATTGACCTCATGTACTACACAATTGTATGCAAAAAAATAGACCAATTTTTTCCCTACTTGACCATCCACACATCTTCGGTGTACCCACTTCACACCAAGGTGTGATTGCTAGTTATGCTGAAGGCTTTACTATTTGAACAATGTTTAGTTGATTTTCATTATCAACGGTGTAGACTGATGCAGAAGGAATGCAAGACGATCAATCATCACCATTCATCATTGTCACTTTTTTTCATGTGCATTTTTTCATTGTTTGATATTTTTAAAACATGGTAGACCACTTTTTTTAATGTTTACCTAATGAGAAGAGGGTACATCAATATAATTGCTTGTGTCTAAAATGTATGTAGGTAATATTTCAAATTTGTGGGACTATCTAAAATTTCTCTCCCTTGTTCCCTACTAAGTCTCAAATCAAGATATACTATCATACTTGAATTTTTAAATGAGTACTTAAGTCATGCGATATTAATACTCTACTTCTTACCCGTAATTACTATTTAGTTTTTTCTTTAATCAACAAATGGTTGGTATTTAGTTTTTAAGAGTATTAATATTTAAATAATATCATATCAATATATTATAGTTAAAATATATAATGTCTAAATAATTAAATACATATTTAAATTTTTTTAAATATCATTTTAAATTTTAAGATTTTAATGGTTATTATATTATACTATATAATAATTATATCATATAACGACATATTCTTGGCTGGTGCGGGTGAGGAGGAAGTGGTGACGACAGGAATTTAAGTCTGACGGGTGGCTAATGGGCTATATTGGATGTTCATTCGGCTTTGGGTAAACCCACAAAAGTGGTTTACAATTCAAATAAGGAAGGAAAACTTGTAAAAAATGATCCCATGGCAAAATTTTTGATGTTGGGGGTTCGAATGAACCAAAAAAGGGTTTGAGCAAACCCAATTAATGCATGCACGGACAAAAAACATTTGTAAACTTGTTTTGGGAAGGGGGTTCGCCTGAAACCCCCCTTTTCCCTCATTCACCCCCTCAGGCACTTTGAAAGTCTAGAATTTTATGCTTTGAAGCTCGGGTTGAGGATGAAAATGGAGGGTACTTCACAAACCCAACTGGAATCAGGTAGTCCTCGATACGAGCTATCCAATGACTATAATTTTAATATTTTTTGGTTTTATTATGTATTTGTTTTTTTAGTTTTATTAAACATAGGTTTTTCACCAAAAATCAAGCTCTTTATTTTGCACATGTGGAAAAAAAGTAGATTATCAAAAATAAATTTGAAAAATATGAGTGCACCAGATATTGAAGTCCTTGATCTAACAAAAAAAAAAGAATTTCGATACATACAAAAAAGATACGCGTTATACGATTGCGCTATGTTTGAATTGTAATTGGTTTGACTTCAAAATTTGATTAAAGAAAAAATATTCAATAAAAAGCTATCTAACCAAGTGGAAGCACTAGATATCGGAGTTACAAATCTAAATTTGAAAGAATTAGAATTTTATCCTTCATGAAAAAAAAGTTATGCGTTATATGATGAGCGCCACTTTTTAAAAATGTTGTTTTCTAAAAAAACTAGTTTTCGAGGGAGATGGAAAAAAAAGTGCAATTTGATTCCTAAATTTTTGAAAAAAATATATTTAGAATCTATAGAAAAAATTTCACGAAACTCTAGTTTGCATAATCTTCAAATTCCTCACGATTTAGCCGCTATAGGTGCCCGAAAGTGAAGATTTATTTAAAAAATAATAATTTTAGTGTCCAGTTTGGCCAAAAATTGTAAACCACTATTGTGTGATCACCCCTTCATAAATTTGATTGACTAATGCAGTCCAGACGACGTGGGGAATGGTGTGATGGGATGCAGGTGTTTGTTTGGGGTTAAAAAGTTGTTTGATGGTGTAATTGAATCATTCTCTTCGATGGAATTAATGGAGTCTCCTATCAGTCTATCATCTGGTAGGAAACTCTGAGCATTTTATGGGTGCATATGACATGGACGTCTGAAGTTTTTGTTTAAGGTGTAGGATGAATTGGTTCTTGGAGTGGCAGAAATTCTGCTTGGCGAGGAGTTTATGTGTTCATCTAAGCGTTGGAGGACCAATGTAAACATTGCTACTAGGTTTCTCGCCTAGCTCTTGGACCTGGAAGTGCCACGAGCTATGGATCTACTAATTGTGAAGAAGCCAGTGTGGGAGAATCTTCTAGAGGGTTCCATGGATGTGTTAATTGTTGCAGTTTTGGGAGTTGGGGTGTCACATCCACAAGATATATAGAGGGCTCTGGTTCCAGGGGAGAGGGTGGAGATATATCCATTTATCATGGATATTGTTGGTGAAGAGCTTAGGTGCCACCATGAGTAGGCGAGATGCAGATTCATTTTCCTAAAACACTTCTTGTTTCTAGAACCATTGGGTGGGGTGGACTGGCGTTGTCTCTTTCGGTACTTCTTGATTGCAGATGGTGTGTTGTGGGTTGATTGCAGATGGTGTGTTGTGGGTCGATTGATGTGCAGATTTTTGTGTTAATGTTAAATGTTTTTTTGTATAAATATGAATGGGTTTTTTTGGTGGTGGGGATAAGGATGGTCTCGGTTGCAGGGTTGACGCGTTTGGCTCAATGTATGATGAGTTGGTCTAGCTTCTAGGTGGTATGGGGTTTGAATTCCTAGACAGTTACAGTGCTGAATGTAAATCTTTTTTCAAATGAATTAATATTAAATATTTACGAATCAAAAAATAAATAATTATATCATATAAATAATAGATTATATGTATTAATTTTTTTCAATTTCAATTTTTTTATTTTAATAATTATTATATTATAATATATATGTAATATAAAAATAATTATTTTATATATAATAATATTATTATTTAATTTTTTAAAATATATAAATACATAATAATAAGTTTTTAAAAAATATAATTATTTTTCAAATAATAATATTACTAATTATATATATAGAATTAAATAAATCAATAAATCATGCATTGACTTTTTACTAAATTTCATTTAATTTTTAATTTTTAAAGTTTGATTTTACTTGTAAAAAGTTAAAATTTTAGTTTTTGCAATTTATTTTATTTTATTTTTAATATTTTATTAAAGTATAGCTTTAATTTTTTCAATTTAATTTATTGAAGAATTTAACTATATTTACATTAAAATTTATAATAATTTTATATTTGTTGAATCTATCTTTCATTTAATATTAGGGTTGTTTGTAATTTATTCATTATATTTTTTGGTACATATTTTATTAATATTTCAATTTTAATAAACTAAAAAATAATTTTACTTAATGATTTGATATTTACATGATCCATATTGACTATACAATTAAATTGATTCGATTGTGTACAAGTTTTTCCATCAACATTTCAGATCACACTTTGTGATCCATCATCAAGATAAAGAGATGAAGGAGATGAAAAGTGGTAAGTTGCAGACCTAGACCATCTTTAAGAAGGGTTGAGAGGGAGAGGGGTTGGCACAATATACAAGGAGACTCTAAAAAATGCATAAATAAAACAAATAATGGAAAATTAAATAAAGAGAATATAATAAATGCATACTCAAGAGAAGAGTGAGAAAGACAAATGAAACAAGAACATGAATAAAGAAAACAAAGCATAAGGATAAAGATATGAAACCATTAAATAGACATAGAAGAATCATTATGATAACTATCTCTTTCCATATCATCAAATTTTGTAAGACTCCACTTTTTTTAAGCACTAGCCATCAAGGAGACTTGGTCTTCATGTTGGTTGTCAAACTTTGGACCTCACCTTTTTGTTGGTCATTCATTATTTGGACCTAGTTACCACTTCTTTACTTTGGATTCAAATCAACTCATAAATCAATAAATTTAGCTATAAACATCTCTAATGTCTTCCTAATCCTATTCATGTTAAAAAAATCACTTTATCAGGTATAATTTGCATCCTGTCAATTTGATTATAAATGCAATACTTTCAATTTGTACCACATTTGCAAAGAAACATTTTAGGTATAAGCTAGAAAACCCTCACATGTACCCTAATCATATTGTCTAAAATCAACCCATTTGGTCACAATTATTCATTATCTCATCTATCAAGTGAACCCATTTCATGATCCCATGTCCCTAGTTTATTTCAAATCTTACACAAAACATTTAGGAAAAAGGTTAACACCCTTTATAATATAATGAGCCGTAATCTTGAGGATCATGATAGACCCAAAAGTGTAATATATGATAGGTGTGTGGCTCGATGATTTTTACTGAAATTGATGAGGCAAAGGTTTTTAAAGTCTATTCTCAACTTTCCCACACAGCAATATAAAATTTAATGCTTTTACTTTTGAATTTAATGAAAGTAAATTGTTATTCATTTTTATTGATTACATTTAAAGACCTAATTGATAAGGCTAATTGAAAAACATCTATAACTTTCAAAAACTTGGTTCATTTTTTTGAATCAAAACATGCATCATTCTGCATGTACTGCACACATGCCTATGCAGGATTAAAAATTGAATTCCCCTAAAACATGGGTTGACCAAGTTAAGGTGTCAGGACATCACGAGGATTTTTATTATTTTAAAATTTCCTTTCAACCAAAAATTCTTGAGAATTATTACTTGGAAAAAAATTACAAAAAAACATGCATCACATCAGGACATGAGTCCTCTACTTATATATAAAATCTCATAAAAAAATATTATCATTTTATTGTGGTTAGGGTGGTTAGACAGACACCTACTTATTTTTTCCCTGAAATTTAAGTACTATTGCATTTAAATTTCAAATTTTCACCAAATAGATTTCCTTTTTTTTCAAACAAACCTAGTAGTTTAGAAACTACATTCAATTTGGTACAGATTCTATTCTTACATATTTTTGAAATAATATAGATAACTTATTCCAATTTTTATGTCAAGCTGCCTAACTCTGATTTTTCTAATTTTTTTGCCACTTAAGGGCTTGTTTTTTCCATGATTGATCCTGCACATACCCATCTTTATAATGTAATTATTGATTCATTATGCGTGTGGTGCACCTAGGTGACCTAGAAGTACGTGCATCACTAGGAGTTAATATTTTTGGGGCCACTTTATGTTGTATGTAACATTGTGACATAGGTTAAGTTGTAAAATGTAATTATTTAATATTGGGGAAAATAATTTAAATTAAATACCTATTATTAAATGTGGGGAAATGGTTTTGTAATCTCATGGTTTTAGTCACATGGTTTTATGTAATACCACATGGTGGTTTTGTGGGAGCTTGATTCTATAGAAGCAACCACAAGGGTAGTTGTTTAGGTTGGTCAATTTTCAGGTTAGCTCTTGGTAGTATTTGTGAGGGCTTGAAGCATGGCATGGGATGTGTGGTTACATGTTTGTTTACATGGATTGTTTGGATAGGACTTGATTCTTGAATGGTGTTCATGGAGACTCTGAAGATGTATTGTAATCTTTATTGTTGAATAATATATGAGATATGGATGCTTTTGGAGGCAGGGTTTTTCCCTCTTGAGGGTTTTCCTAGGGTATATCGTATGTCATCTTTGATGGGTATGTTGTTTATTCTCTTGCATATGGATTCTGAGTACTTAATTGCATAGATTTCTCTTTTGGGTTATGTGGAAATTGTCATTAGATGGCTGGAAGTTTCCTTTCATTTGGTATTAGAGCCATGGTTGTGGTTGTATAACCCTAAGTTGAGAAAAATCTTGTTTGAGTTTAAATATATACATTGCATGAGAGAATCAAAGACATGGCAAGATATGAGGATTTTGTAGGTTTTTTATTGCAGATCTAAGGGTTTTTTGTTTACTGTTATGACGGGTTGTTTGCAGATTTGGGGTGTGAAAAATATTGGGTCAAAAGGGCTTGTTGGTTATGCATTCAAATGAGGGTTTTGTGGGGGAAATTTTGTAAATGACCTCCTAGGACAAAATGGACCTCATGGTTGGATTTAGGTTGGCCAAGAGATGAAGATTGATATAAAATTTGACATATTTCTATGACTGTGAAAAAAATTGAAAAAATTTGCCTCCTACTGTTGCTCTTGTCCTGATCATCAATTTTGGTTTGCAGAAAAATAAAAATAAAAAATATGATATTCTCGTCAGTTGAAAATTTTACCCTACAAAAATAAATTAAAAAATAAAATATCGGTAAAATGCCAATAGAAAAAGTTTTTATTGATTTTTTTATTTAATAATAATATGTGGGGGGGGGGGGCATTGCATACTCCCCTACTAGATGTGCTAGTCATTTCATCATCTGAAAGGTATCTAGCAAGACCAAGCAATTTTTGAAATCATTAGTGATCAAGAGAAATTATTATCAAATCAAGAGTAGTCAATAGCAGGTTTATTGTAGCAATTCAATAACAAAGCAACATTCAAGTTTTATGTCATTTTGTTCATGTTTATGCTATCATTTTATTTTTAAGGACTACCCCTTGTAGGTCTTTCAAGAAAATAAAACCAAATAACAATCAAGCCTTGAGGTCATGTGCATGAATTCAGTCCTTTAAGGAAATCAGATTTGAATGGTGAGTTGCGGTCCATTGTTGATTCATCATTCATTTGTCATTTAGTCTCTACCCTCAAAATGATAAGCTCTTTTTCAACTTTGTCATTATGGAGGTGGAAACACCAACACGTGGTTTGACCGAGGCAAGCCCCTATATGGCACAACCCTTCCTTTCTTTTTGAATGTGTAGGTTACATATCTAAAGAAGTTTAGAGGAAGATTAAGGATCATTTATTCATTGTTGCATTCAAACCCTAAAACTTTTTCTTTTTTTTTAATAAAAAGAGGGTAAAAACTTTATTGAATCATAACAACAATACAAAGTCCAAAGAAATAAACCCACAAGGGTCCCAACAAAACAAGAATTAATTCACACCCAAGAAGCACCTCATATCCTCAACAACCCACTCCTCAAGAATAGGGGCCATGTCAGTAGGAAGATTTCCCCAACCATCCACATACCAAGAATCAGGCCTCTCTATCGCCCATCTAGCTAGTCCATCAACCACCCTATTCCACTCCCGCAGAATGTGGTGGAAAACAATGAACTCCAGAGTAGAGCACATAGAAATAATCTACTTGACAACCATACCTAGCTACCAATTCACATCCTCCAACTGTCGCTTATGCAACATATCAATAACCACCTGAGAATCAGACTCACAAACAATTCATTGCCACCCAAGGCCAACCGCACACTCAATCACCATAAGAATGGCACTAGCCTCCATAAGATTATTGGTATGCAAGCCATGATACATAGAAAAGAAAAACACCACCACTCCCAGGTTGTCTCCACCAATACCACCAACTCTAGCATGCCCAGGATTACCCCTAGATGACCCATCTGTATTGATTTTTAGCTCCCCCAGAGCAGGTGAACACCAAAAGCCGTCAAAAGCCACCCTCTCACACCCACGCCTACGATGCATACTGCTCAAATTTCTCCTATCCCCTACAACAAGACCCAAGGAATTAACAACACCCAAGTCCCCAGGATCAACTGGCACAGACAAATCACTCTTTGCAGACAAAGTCTCCTGCAAAGCCCCAAGAATTCGCCTCCAAAGTTGCTCCAAGATCAAATTTTTATCCAAGAAAATTCGTCTGTTGCGCTCCAACCAAACTTGCCAAACAATCAAACTAGGGCCAATGCTCCAAGCAATTTTAAGAAAAGAGGTTTTGGCAGGAGATGATCCATGTCTCCTCCAAAAATCATCCAAAGCAAAGACATGGCAACACGGTAAGCTCTAGAGATTCCATCAGTGATGCCAGATAGAAGAAAGGAATAGTGAAAAAAGAGATGCAAGAAGCATTCTTCATGCTAACCACACAAAACACACATGGAGGGGCCCTCGAACCCCCGCTTCCAAATATTGTCCCAAGTAAGACACTTACCTTGGAAAACGAGCCAAGAGAAAAAATTACACTTAGGCCAAGCAAATTTATTCCAAACATGCTTCCACCAAGAAACCTCAGAGCTCCCAAAGATCTATTTATCCAAAACCTGATAACCAGAGGCAATCAAAAATTTGCCTCACAAATCTAAACCCCAAGCAAGCACATCTCTCCTAGAAAGAGAGTTGCAGGCACGATCCGATAGAATCTTAGCAAGCACTTGATGATCCTCCATCACCCCCCCAGGAGGCCAATCCAGAGGGTCCTTCCACCTAGCCACAGTAATGTGACTCAAATATTGTTGAGATTTGAAGTCAGCCACATGACACCAGCCCGCCTCCTCAAAAATCTAGCACAATTCTTCAAGGTAGGGATGAGATGACAAAATAGGGGGATGTCCATCCCAGGAGTCATGCCAGAAGAGAGCTTCTCGACCCCCATTACAATTCCAAAAAAGTCCCTGTTTAACAAGCTTGGCACCCCATTTGAGGGTACTCCAGATCATAGAACCTTTCCCCTCCATATTGAATCTTGCAACCTCCATGCTTTCCATTGCACCCAAATATTTGAGGGTAAGAATTTTATCCCACCACATATGTTGTTGTGAACACCAACGCCAGTATAGCTTAGCAGCCAAGGCCTGCCCATTCAAATCAGTCCATCGTAGACCAAGACCCCCCTCTTGCTTCGGCCTACAGACACATCCCATTTCACCAAGCTCCACTTTCTATGAAGAAGGTTTCCAGACCACATAAACTAATGAGACAGTCTCTCAAAATCTTTAATAAATCTTGATGGAGCAGAAAGAACAAAGCACCTATAAAGAGGGAGAGCCTGGACCACCGAGTGTAGAAGAGTCACTCTTCCAGCTAAAGAAAGCCACCTACAAGTCCTATGGCTGACCAATCTTCGAAACTTGTCAAGAGTCTCTTGCCAAAACCTTTTAGGGAGAGAACAAATGGCAAGAGGGATTCCAAGATAGAGAAAAGGAAGTGAACCGATCTGGAAACAAAGAATACATGCTATTCTCCTTTGGATAACCTTAGGAGTATGGAAGAAGTAGATGAAAGAGTTCCCCTCATTAATGCATTGCCCAGAGGCCGCCAAGTAGCTGTCCAAAACACTGTGCCAGTTCAAAGCCTCCTCAACCTTCACCCTACCCATCAAGGTAGTATCATCTACAAAATGGAGATGAGACTGAGGGGGAAGATCATTTCCCCAATTCCAACCCTGAATCAAGCCACCAGCTACCTAAGCACGAATAAGCCTTCCCAATCCTTCCACAGGTAGGATGAATAAGTAGGGAGACAAAGGATCTCCTTGTCTGAGGCATATAGAAGTACCAAACAACTCTGTGGTCTCACCATTGATAAGCACTGAGAAGGAGGAAGAAGTAACACAACTCCTGACCCATTTAATCCAACCACTAGCAAAGCCAAAAGCTCCAAGAATCTTAAACAAAAAGTTCCATTTAACGCGATCAAATGCTTTAGCCATGTCCAGCTTGATAAACATAGATTTTTCTTTTGAGGATTCCATAGAATGGATGGTCTCAGCTACAATCACAACACCATCCATGATCTGTTTGCTAGCAACAAAACCCCCCTGCTCCTTAGAGATTAACCCACCAAGCCAAGGTTTCAGCCTTTCAGCAATCAACATAGTAATAATCTTATAAACAACATTACATAATGTAATAGGCCGAAAAAGATCCAAAGAATTAGCTCCCTCCTTCTTTGGAATGAGAGCTAAAAAACATCTGTTTATTCATGAATGATTCCTTAACAACCTCTAAGAGGTCCAACTTAACCACCTCCCAAAACTCCTGAAAGAATTCAACAGGGAATCCATCAGGCCCTGGTGCTTTATCTTTCTTCATCTGGAACACAACATTCTAAAGCTCTGATAAGGTAGTAGGAGAAACCAATGATTCATTCATTTCATTAGACACCAGCTGTGGGATACAATTCAGAATCCTTGTTTCATCCTCCTCTGCTAGAGGCTAGTCCTTAGAAAATAATGAAGAGAAATATCGAATGCATTCTGCAGAAATAGAAGCGGAAGAGGACAAAATCTCCCCATCTGACAACAAGAGAGAAGAAATAACATTACCTTGCCTCCGATCTTTAACTGAGTTGTGAAAAAAATAAGTATTCCTATCACCAGCTTGAATCCATTCAATACGGGACTTTTGTTTCCAAAAAAATTCTTCTCTTAACTCCCATTCCTCTACCTCTTTTGTTGCAGCAATCTCTAACAAACTCAACTCTTTCGTTAGGCCTTGATCACGAATCTTCCTGGTGATTAAATCTAGGTTATCTTGAGCCTTCTATTTTCCATGAAACAAATTACTAAAATGTTGCCTATTCCATCTTTTCAACTTGTATTTGACATACTGTAACCTCTTTGAGAATGAGTACATAGCGGTGCCATAAGCTGGCTTCCCAAGATCCCACTAGCCAGAAATAATATCATGACAAGATTCATCCCCAAGCCACATGATTTGGAACTTAAAAGTCTGTCTAGCACGTCATTGAGGCACTTCAACCATAAGCTTAATTGGCCAATGGTCAGAACCTCAACAATCCAATATTTCGGAGCTAATCATCCACATGTCTCCCATCCAAAAACTGGAAACCAAAAATCTATCTAGTCTTTCCGAAATAGCAGCATCTCTAGTTCTCCTATTATTCCATGTGAAGACCCCATTAGTTGGCTTGATATCAACTAACCTCAAAAGAGCCATATTATCCTGCAAGAGCCTGGAGGAAGGTGTTAGCTCTCACAAACGCAGGTTTTAACCACAAAAGGTTGCCAAGCTTTCACAACATTTCAGGGTAGCAGAACAAGGTTTGAAACAATCAAACCTTCTACTCTTTAGGTGCTACAAGACCAAGGCGGGTGTACCCTTCTGAATAATACAAACTTAACTTGCAATCAATCCACTTACAACACTTGTTCATAATGGCACATGGGAGTGAACAAATAAAATTCAATTTTGAAAACAGTGACAACATTCTGCTCTAAGTCCTAAATACTCAATTAAAAGTAACAGAATAAGTTTATAATGATGAAGTGCAGAGACTAGTGCCTTGTTGGGTATGCGGAGTCAAATGAGATCAAGATAAGCAACACTTTCTGGAGAAGACACAAATTATCTGGCATATGTTTTGTTTACAACTTGATAAACATGCAATAATGTGACTGCTAAGTTCTACTTCAATAATCCAAAATGAATTTCTCTGATTACTATGATCAACAAAAGGATTTAATCTTTTCTTGAAAGAACTAGTTGATTAATCACACAACTATAGCAAATGTGTATAGATAAATTGAACATAAACTTGTTATGTCAATTTAAACAACCAAAAAAGTCAATTATGGAGACAACTTAGCAGCATTTTTTCATTTTATTTCAACAGATAATTGACACCAGAGAAATGTAGCAACATCAACTGAATCTCATAAATACCTCCATTGTGAAAATCATGCAATAATAGCCTCTGATCTGATAGTTTTATTCTATTGTATCTATTTGCAATGTATCAAAAATCTAATGCCTAGTCCCCCCCAATTAACAACTACAACATGCTTATTTATACACTAGCTTGAGAGAAAAATATCAAAATAAAATATCATGTTGGCCTCCACAAGATTCGGGCTCCAATCGAGTTGGTAGGCAATGGTTGCAAAACATTCAACATGTCGGCCACAAGATTATGAAAATCTGTATTTACCAGTGAGCAGTCAACGAGACATCCATATCATCCTGCCAAAGGCAATTCATTCACTTATCACTCCGCTTGCATCCCTTTTTTAATCGCATTCGCCGTAGTTACCCGTTAGTCATATCGAGATCAAATAATGTTCCTTTGTTTGCACTCTGCTTCGCTATAACTCATAGGTATCGCGGAGACCTCACACATAATGTATTAAGTTTCATCGAGAGCCCATACTATTTTCATAGTCGCCAAGACACAGGGAGAGTCATATCGAAAAGCACACATGTTTTGTCCACTATCGTTGTGACCACACGACTTCAAAGAGACCTCATATAGATTGGAACTTGTTTTGCCGAAGATCTTCACATACTTTAAGTCATCAAGACACGAGAAAAACTCTCACCGATGAACTCCCCTTGTTCAATTCATTGTCGCCGTAGCTTATCTGGGTCGGTAAGAGGTCATATAGATCATCTTAAGTTTCACCGAGAGCCTCCATCCAACTTCATGTCGCCGTGACAGATACAAAGTCCTGCCAAAATTATATTCAAAGAGAAACTATGTGTAAAGTCAGCAAGATTGAAGGTCACTCGCCAAGACCTTACAACGATAGCCATATCTCCCACCGAGCTGCTCCATCATCTACCGGTTGGTAAAAAAAAATGAAATCGCCAGGACATGATGCCGATACCCCAGACCTCTGCCGATATACCCCATCCATAGTCGCCAGTCGTCGTGACAATAAGAATGTCCTGCCAACCACCTGAAATAGAAGAATTTAGCGGAAAAAACATAGTGGGTCGGGGAGACAAATGGGGACCTATGTCGATACATTCCCAAGTGTAAAAAAATGCAAATGTGGATAAAAACTATGGGGCAGAAGGGGCAGAATGTGGATAAAGCACCATGAAAATAGTGGAAATGTGGCTTAGGTAAATATCACATGGAGACTCAGGGGATATGAAGATATGAAATATAATCATCAGATTTTGATAGTTTCAATAGTGGCTCCATATGGGGATGAATGATAGTCAGATCATTTCAAGGATCCAAATCTTTGGGAGAGCAGGCTAGACAGAGAAAGAACTAATGAGCAGCAATGCAATGAATGGTAATGGAAATGAATGCAAAGTGAATGCAAGATGGAGGTGAATGGAAAATGGGAGTGAAATGGAGGTGGATGAAAACCTAAAACTATTGTGCATGGAAAATAATTTTAAAGAGGATACACAAGAGTTGTCCATGCACTGGCAACCCTCAACCCTCTGCATAGCTCAAGAGAAGAAAAGCTTCAAGAATTTCCCATGAATAGGAAATTCCTAATCTTCACCAGCCATGTTCTGTAGATAATATTAGTCTTCTCCCTTTTTTCCAACAACAACAAAAGGTCCCAGCCAAAGAGCTTCAAATTTACCATGCTTGCCTTTCTCCTGACACCTTGCATTCCACATCAACACCAAATCATTTTCTTCAAACTTTCTATCCTTTGCCTTCTTATCAAAGAGATACTTCATCTATGCCTGTAACTTCATGCTTTGGCTTTGGGCCTCTCTCCTTACTTCATCCAGTTCAACAAGTTGCTCCATCCTGTCTTCCATGGGTTCAAGAACTCCCAAATCCTCCTGCAAGAAAAACTTGTAGACTGGTAACAAATTCTGCAGGGGCATCCTAGCCTATGCTCCATACACTAATTCAAATGGGGATTTTCCAATTGCCTTTTTCACAATGATCCTATCAGCCCACACAGCTAGTTTTAACTTTGAATCCCAAGCCTTCTTGTTCTGTCCAAGCATCCTCTTTATAATCTTCAAGAGACTCTTATTGTTGGACTCTGCTTGACCATTGGCTTGTGGATGATAAGGGGTTGCATAAGAAATAGTAATGCCATACTTATCACAAAAAAATTTGAATTCATCTGACCTGAAGCACATCCCATTTTTTGTGATTATCCTCAATGGTGTACCAAATCTAGTGACAATGTTATCCATCAAGAAATTTGTTACAACTTTACTTGTAGCCTGCTTGGTTGGGATTGCCTCCACCCATTTTCTAAAATAATCAGTAGCAACTAGTATCCATCTATGTCCTCCACTTGACTTCTCCTATATCTCTCCAATGAAATCAATTCCCCATTGATGAAAAGGGGCATCAACCTGTAGAGGTCAAAGTGGCAAAGCACCCTAATATTTCAATTTTCCAGAAAAATTTTGGCAAGCCTCACATTTTCTCACATGTGTAAAGGAATCATTAAAAACCTTTGGCCAAAAATATCCATCCCTGAGAATTTTGTGTGCAATTGTCCTTGCTGAATAATGACCTCCACAAACTCCTTCATTCATTTCCTTCAAAACATGC
>VDFB02142029.1:0-27361 GCA_007258455.2 Sequoia sempervirens
TGGTACAACTGGAGGCGGTGTCCATTAACTAACAGCTTGAATCTAACAGGATCAATTGTAACAAGTTGCACTGAATCATTAGCAAATACATTCTCAATTTCATATGGGCCCAACCATCTGGTTTGTTATTTGCTTGGACTGTCCTTATATCATGAGTCATAAAGCAGGGCCCAATCTCCTACTTTGAACTTCTTCTTAATGTATTTATCATGCCACCTCATTCTCTGATTTTGTATCATCTTAGTGTGTTGCAGGGCATTCTTTTGGAGCTCATCCAAAGCATTGAGCTGCATGATTATGTCCTTTTGTGCATTTGGTAAATCCATGTCCATCTCCAGTGTTGTTCTTAGAGTCTTATGTTCAAACTCTATTAGCATCACAGCTGTTTTACCTTACACCATTTTAAAAGGTGTATATCATGTAGCAGTCTTCTAGGTAGTACGGTAGGCCCATATAGCTTCTGGTAACCTTGTGGCCTAGTCCTTCCTATGCAAATCTACAGTTTTAGTCAAAATGGCCTCTATATCCCTATTTGTGACTTCAACCTGGCCATTGGCCTGGGGGTGATAAGGAGTTGATTTCATGTGCCGTATATTATATTCATTGACTAAAGTTGTGATAAGTGTAGAAGTAAATTGTGTTCCTTGATCTGTCACTATTTCCCTAGGGACACCAAACCTAGTAAATATTTCCTCATAGAGAAATTCAGCCACTTTATTGTCCCTAACATGTTTCATAGGCTTAGCCTCTACCCATTTTGTGACATAGTCTATGCATACAAGGATGTAGGACTTACCATTGAAAGGTGGATCAATTGGTCCTACAAAATCGAGTCCCCATTTGTCGAAGGGAGCAACTACAACTTGTGGAAATAGAGGCATCTCATCAGATCGAGTTGGTCTTCCCATCCTATGGCATTTGTCACACCTCCTGGTATATTTGGCTGCATCTCTATGCAAGGTTGGCCAATAGTAATCTGGGCATTTAGAATTTTATCACTTTCTTTGGCAAAGAAATGTCCAAATACATGGCTCTATCATGGCTGGTATGCACGCGAAAGGCCCCTTTGGTACACATCTCCTCATAACTTGATTTGGCTCTATATAAAATAATATGTAATCAAGTAATCCAAGAAAAGTTAAAGCTTTTCTCTACCAATAATCTCTTTTCCTTAGGGGAGAATTAAGGAGGAGTTCTTCCTGTAGCTAGATAATTTGCTATATCAGCATACCATGGGTGAATAACCTTAATTGCAAATAGGTGCTCATCAGGAAAGGAGTCTTCAACAACCACAGAGTCATCTTGCCTTTGAAGTCTGGAAAGGAAATCGGCAACCACATTGGCTTTACCTGGTTTGTCTATAATTGTAATGTCAAATTCTTGCATCAGCAATAACCATCTTGCCAGTCTCTCGAATATTGCTGCTTTGTTCATGAGATATCGGATTGCGGCATGATCAGTATGAACAAATATTTGATAACTAGTAATATAATGCCTAAATTTATTGAGGGCGTAAATGATTGCTAGTATTTCTTTTTCTGTAACAGTGTAGTTCAATTCAGCTCCTTGCAAATTTTTGCTTATGTAATAGAGTGCATGTTCTATTGAACCATCCTTCTACCCTAACACTGCGCCAATGGCATAATCTGATGCATCTGTATGAATATGAAATGGAAGTGACCAATCAGGTCCTTTCAGAATAGGTACCTGTGTAAGGGCGACTTTTAAGTCAAGGAATGCTTTTTCACATTCCTCTGTCTAGGAAAAATCTGCATCTTTCTTCAGCAGACTGTATAAAGGGCTTGTTGTTTGGCTGAAGTCCTTGATGAATCTTCTGTAGTATCCGACATAACCTAGAAAGTTCCATACCTCTTTTTGCTTGGTAGGAGAGGGTAACTTAGAGATAACTTCAATCTTAGCAGGATCAACTTGAATTCCTGTAGCAAAAATATAGTGACCAAGTACTATTCCTTCTTGCATCATCATGAAGCACTTTTGACTATTCAGTGATAGGTTGTGATCTTCACATCTCTGTAGTACCTTTTCCAAGTTAGCTTGAGCTTCCTTAAATGTTGTACCATAAACAGTAAAGTCATCCATGTATATTTCCATGCAATCATATGAGATATCTGAGAAGATACTTATGACTACCCTCTGGAAAGTTGTAGGAGCATTACAGAGACCAAAAGGAAAAATTGAATAGGCAAATGTTCCCCAAGGGCATGTAAAAGTAGTCTTTTATTGATCCTCGTGGAGCATACATTGATTTGATTATACCCACCTAAAAACTATCTAAGAATGAAAGTACTTTTTCCCAAGCAACTATCTATAGAACTGATCACAATGAATGGGAAGAGGAAATCTTTCTTTGTTGCCAAGTTGAGCTCTCATGAATCTCACACATACCCTCCATTTTCCTTCCTCCTTTCTTAGGAACAATGACCAATGGGAAACCAGCGACTGTTGGGAATTTAGGATAAAACCCATTGCTAGCATTTTCTGCAATTCTTCTTTAACAATTTCTCTCAAAGCTAGATTAATTCTTCTGAGGCTGCACGATGGGTTTAGAAGTCACTATCGTATATATGTGATGTGTACAGAGTTTTGGGTCTAAACCCCTCATATCCCCATAATCCCATGCAAAAGCTCTTTTGTGGGCCTGCAACATTGTGGCTAGAGCAGTTTGTTGAGACAGAGACAACTTATTATTAATTGCAGACATCGGCCTGGAAATACCTCTATCTGTTTGGTGAGATAATTTATTGAGGTTGCTAATAATGGTGGTGCCTGTATATCACATAATAGCAAATCATGATGGTTCTTAGGATCCAGTTGCTGCAGGAAACATTGCTGAGAGCTGCTGTCCACAACAAATGGGCTATTCAATCCAACACTACACTGCAGAATGTGTAGAAGCAAGTTATCTTCACTCTGAAGCTGAGAAAATGGATCAGTTCATAGCATCATCAACTGAGCTAATGAATTGAATTCTTTAGATTCCTCTCCTAGATCTGGCCAAACTGGTTGAGACAAATCTGGCAAAGGTTGTGCAGGCTGGTATAAAGCCAATTTCTTCCTTGACTGACCATCATAAATTGTCATGTCTCCTGAACGACATCCTATAAGGGCATTAGCTGTAGCTAACCAAGGTCTTCCTAGGATAATAGGATATCCCCCTAGGGTTGCCTTAGTGGACAATATGGTGAAATCAGTAGGGTATTCCCAAGATTCAAGGGTGACAATGACATCTTCTATTACTCCATTAGGTGTAGCCGTTGAACTATCAACAAGCTGTAGGACAGTCAGTGTAGACTGAATGTTTGGAATATTCAAACATTCCATAGTGTGCTTGGTCATCACATTAATGGCTGCACCAAGGTCAACCAAAACATTTCCTACTACTTGACCATTGATATTGATTTTTACTATAGGACTTCCAGGGTCAGTATATTTTGGGATGACAACTTTCCCCAACATAATATCGGCTAACTGTTCTAGGACATGGATAGTTTGGGGGTCCTTTTTCTTTCTTCCTTGTTTCTTTAAACAAGCCTCTTTAATGGCTTTTCCATAAACTAGAACATCTTCGATTGCTTGGAAAAGAGGAATTTGAACTTGTACATTCTTTAGTTGCTCCAAAATATCAAAGGTGGGTTCTTCGATGGTCTTGGGTGTAGTAATCTGCAATCTCTAAGGAAAAGGTGGTGTAGCCTGAGGCTACAGGATGGGTTCCTTGGAGGCAGTTGCTGATACAGGTATATCTTCTGCATGATCAGTAGGTTGTTTAGCAACAGAGTCTAGAATCTCTGTTATTACAGGTGACTGTGGAGCAGGGAGAGTGGTTCTAGACCTGAGATGGATATCATTGATATTTAGGGCATATGCTAGATATGGGTTAGCTTTTGTAGAATACATAGGTTGCTATTGTTGCTACTGCTTGCTATTAGGATTGGGCAATGGTTGAGCAGGCATAGGCATTTGTTTTGGAGGGCCAGTATTTACTGCAGGAGCTGCAGAAGCTGTAGGAGGAGGCATAAGGGCTGGAGGTTGTGGCTGCTGAAACTGTAGGAATCCAGTTGGTTGGTTCTACCATTGCTAAGGACCTCTCCATTGAGGGTTCTGCTACCAGTTACTTGGAGGTGGAGTCCATTGTCCTTGCGGGTGCTGCCAACCTCCTTGAGGAGGTTGCCATTGAGGGATCTGATAATTAGGCCAGTATGGTTGAGGAGCATTCCAAGATGGAGGTGGACCATACGTGGGTTGCCATTGGTTATTATAACTAGAGTAAGGATTACCAAAAGTCAAAGGATCTTGAGGCATACCTTGTCTTGGAGCCCATGGTTTCTTTTGTGCAGCAAAGAAGACTTGGTCATCATCACCTTCTATCATCTTAAAATTAGTAGGTAGCTGTTTTTCCTCCATATTGGCCACCAACTTGCATCTGCAGTCACGTTTCTTCTGTCTACAATGTGGACAGAACTCAGTCAGGATTGCCTCAGCCTCTTCATGTTTCTTGCAAGCTTGCATGGTATCCAACTGCGTAGCCATGTTGTTTTACTTGATGATGTCACCTTGTCCAGACAAGCAAGTTTACGTCTCCATCAGGAAACTCAGCTAGAAGACTTTCCCACTGTAGCTTGATGACCTCTACCCTTGTTCACATTTTCTCGGGAGTAATTGAGACATATCTTCATGAGATCATCCCAAGATGCCTGAGTGATATCACCGCCTCCCATCAGGTCCAAGGCATCTATGCAGGTATCATTGATTCCCCTTAGAAAAAGTAATTTCTGAGATTCTTCATTAAGAGTATGGTCTAAATTCTTTTTCAGAGAAAACAGGAATCTTGATATATAATCCTCCAAACTTTCATCTTCCTTCTGTTGAATTCGAAATATGTCATCACCTTTACTGCCACTCTTATAGTATTCCTTGTATTTCTCAAGAAATTTTGTTTGCATGGCTAGCCAATTGTCGACAACACCCCTTCCCAGACTCATGAACCATCTGAGAGCTCCCTCCTTCAAGGTAGCAGGGAACAGGAATTTTCAATTTGTGAAAAAATCTAAAGTGTAAGTCATAACTGACAGGAGGGATATCAAGCTTCGAACAAGAGGTCTGGATCATGCAGCTGACTAAACCATAGAACTTAGGAAGTAATGAAGAGGAATATTCTTAAGGTTGTCATTGTTTTGTTGATGAGTAATGGGAAATTCAAAAGAAGGAGGTCGATTCGGTGGATTACGTGCCATGTTCACCTGACCAAGTATAGGAGCAAATGGATTTCCTTCAGGTTCTTCGTCAAATGGGCCAAATAGCAAATCAACACACAAAACTTCAACAAATGGGTCAATATCTAAGTCTCCTTCGTCCTCAAATAGGCTATAAGCTGGTTCAGTTTTCTTGGCAATGAATGGTAGGTTGGGGAGAAATCTTCCCTGAGCGTCTCTCCTTCTATGCATGCAATGAAAATGAATGGTATTTTGAAAGATTTTGAAAAACTGACTAAACTACTGCTAATAATGACTATAGCAGGTTCTTAGATTGACACCATCCCCGACAACGGCGCCAAAAATGGCCACGCCCACAAAAGGATATGAAAATCATGGAAAAACCTATCCTGGGAATTGGACATTCCAACAGGTGACTAATACCTCTTCATGGACGTTCATTTACTTGTCAAACCAGGGAACGTAAACTTTAAATGGAGTGGCACAATATATGCACTAAGAACCGGTTTCAGTCATAATCTACTAAAAAGTAAACACTTGGAAAGAAATTTCTATCTATGCAATAACGTAAAGTTCTCTTAACTCAATCATAGACTAACCAAAGTGGAAATCATAATAGCTACAGTTGAGGGACAAACTATAAACTGGCCTTATGCTACAGGAACAAACATAGGGATGGATTCCCGATGCTGCAGGAACAGTATAAGATTGAGTTTGTGCTGAAACTTCTAAAATGAAATCTAACTTGAATTAACAAAAGATAAACAACTACGCTCCTACAAATACTTACTAAGTGGGCCCCCTTAGCAAGCATCAACTAATTGACACAGAAGATTGTGCTCAGAACTCCATCAACTTTTATTCATAATGTGAAATCATTTACATTGACTATTCTATAACAAAAACCTTGATTCATATTATATCTTTAACTCTTACATAATCTGCTTCTCTATCTATCTATCTCCTTCTCTGATCTATCCTCTTTTGTTCGCCCGTGCAGGAGGAACACTTATTTTTAAAATAGGAGAACAACTAACTAACTAACAAAGAAAGACGTGGATATGAAATATATCCCAAAATCGAGGAACAAACTTCATAAATGAGTTATCCGTTCAACCGATCCAGAGAGAATCTAGCACTCCACTCTTTCCAGATTAAATGGCATTTAAAATCCTTCCCAACGGTTTCGGTCAAAGAGTCTTCGCCAGAGCTTCCTCGAAGTCGTGCAGGAAATGGACTTTACTGCAAGGCCGAGATTGGCTGCGCTTGACTCGATCATACTTTCTTCAACAACCTGCGAAACACAAGGTAACAGATACGAAAGAAAAGGTGCATGGCACACAATATCCATTCATTAATCACATATTTAAATCTATTTCATCATTCAAAAACTACATGCGCTATACGAGTCATTTGGGAAGTCAACAGCGAATAAATATAGACATGTCAACATGATCGGCTGAGGATCATGAAAGTGTATTGCTACAGGGATATCCCCCAATAAAAGGTTTCAAGAGAGTTAAACAACCATAATCAACAAAGTAAAAGGTATTAAAAGTACACCATGATATCCGGATGATGAGCATATTTTGGGCTCATCGGCAAGATAACAATAATAGTTACATTAAATTGCTGAAACATAGTCCCGGTTCTTCTGGATTCTTCAAGCACCCAAAGAAGTTCAAAACATAATAAATCCCAACATTTTTGAAAAAATGGAGAGCATTGAATCCATCTCGGCCAAGGGTTTTATCTAGAGGTAGTGAGAATACTAAATTTTGTAGCTCTTCCATAGTGAAAAGTCTCATAAGCAAAGAATTGTCCTCATTATTGATAAGATGGGGAATTGTATCCAACAGTTTGATTTCATCATTATTTCTTGCAGCATCTATTTTTTGTGGAGTTGATAGGAGTTGAGAGAAAGACTTGACCCCTTCATTGTTAATGTCTTCTTCCCTCGTGAGCCAATTACCTATGGATAATTCTTGAATTGCTTGAATTTATTTTGTTGCCTTCTTAATCTGAGCAGAAGCATGAAAAAAATATGTATTGTGATCTCCCTCTTTTAACCATAGTTCTCGAGATTTCTTCCTCCAATAAACCTCTTCTCGTGCACATAAATCCTCCCATTCTTCCTGTAGCTTCTTATGTTTTTCAGAAAGGATATCATCTAACTCCTTTTGAATTATACACTCATGGACTGTTGTTAGTTCTTTGAATACTAATTCTTTCTGATGGAAAATATTCTGGAAAACTTGCTTATTCTAGATTTTTATTTGTTGTTTCACATAATTCAACTTTCTATTAAACTGAAACATCTTGGTACCTTGCTTATAGGGAGCATTTACCCACCATTGCTTCAAAAGTTCCATGAACTAGGGATGCCTAAACCACATGCTTTCAAATTTGAAAGAGGATTTTGCTTTTGGGACCAAAATATTTGAAATGTCCAGGCCAATTACATAGTGATCTGATCTAGGATATGGAAAAAATTTAGAACTTAGATTGTGTGATGAGATGAACCAATTAGGAGATACCAAGAATCTATCTAATCTTTCCACTATTTGAAGAAAGCCTTTCCTTTTGTTAGTCCAGGTGTGTTTTCCTTTAAGTGGTATAATATCCCTTAGAGCATTAGATGATATAAACAAACTAAAATCTTGCATCACCCTAAGCGGTGGGCTTATACCTCCACTCGTTTCTCAAGCAAATAGGTTATTGCATTAAAATTCTCTACTATTAATATCTTACCATTGTGGATTAAACCCATTTTCCTTGTAATTTCATCCCAAAGATCCTTCTTATATATAGTAGGAGTAGGGCCATATACATTTATAAGCCAAAAGTGTAGTTCAAACTTGGACACCTCTACAAGCTTCCAATAATTCTCATTCTTATGAGGTTTGACAGTCACAGACTTTGGATTCCACAAATTCACTAGACCTCCTAATGCCCCTTGAGCTGGAGAGTGTGTTGAGGCCCATCTGGTCCATTTCTAGATTGAGGCTTCAAATACATCTTTTGAAGTTTTCGTTTCCTGAAGAAGAAATATAGCCGCTCCACAAGCATCTATTAATTGCTTGATGCGAGTGTTTTTGTTAGGGGCATTAATGCCCCTAACATTCCATGACACAATCTTCATTGCACTCTCCTCGGCCTCTTTTTTGACATAGATTCAATAATAGTTTTTTGAACTCCTGCCTCAATCTGTTCTTTCATCTTGGTAAGATTTGATTTTTTGCCTCTCTTCCCTGGGGATTTCTTGGCCGATGATTGAAATGGAGTTTGTGACAAAGTGAGGGTTTTGTTAGAATCAGTTGCTTCAAATGATTCCCTTTCTGTCTGCCTATCAAACGACTTGGATTCTAATGGGTTTATCATTTGTGCTTCCTCACGTACTAATTGGTCTTCCATACCCAACAAGTCTTGATCATTTGAATTTTTCTTAGTCACCTCTTTTTCCCTTTCTTGGTGTAATGAATTCACTAGGCTTCCCAAACCCTTTGAATCTGGCGAAAACCTACTTTCCCAAAATTCTTCTTCCATTTCCATTTCATCAAAGAGCTTTGATCCAATGGAAAGCAACATTTTTTCTGCTAGAAGTTCAAGTTCAACATCATTAATGCCCTTTGTTGTGTTTAAGGAAACCCCCAAATTTTTCCCATCAATGTTAGAAAATTCTTGGGTGTCATCATTAGCGCTTGTTGCATCAAACTCAATCTTAATAATACATAATTATGTGTTTCTATTATGAAAATAGGCAGTATATTCATAAAATCAAAAATATTCATAAACTAATGTTCTTGCATATGTGATGAATAAAAAAATATCAACCCCCTTACTTGTCATCCTATTACCCTAAACCCTAAACTGATGCCTTAAGGGGTCCTAATATGACATTTCTTAAGGGGATCAAAGAAGTTCTCAAAATTTGGTGAACTTTCCCAAGGCAACCAAATTTAACAATAATAAGATCATGCAAGCTTATAATATGAATGAGATTTCATGAGAGGTTGGTCAGTCGAAATAAGAGCTATCTCAATCAATTGTTCTACAAGAAAATGGTGTTCACTAACTTGCAAGTCCATTATTCCAAGGGCCACCCAAACTTCACCCTAAACCCTAAACCATGAACTCTAAACTCTAAACCCTAAACCCTAAAGCATTCATTTTTTCCTAGGACCTTAAAATGAAATTTGGTTGCCTTGGGAAACTCCACCAAATTTTATTCCCTTAAGCCATACCATTTTGTTTCAGGACCTTACTACAGAGATCCCCTTAAGTCATCTTATTACCCCTATACCCTAAGCTCTAAACTCTAAAAACCCAATCCCTAAAGCCATCATTTTGTCCCTAGGACCTTAATGAAATCGGTTTGCCTTGGAAACTTCACCAAATTTCACTTAAGCCATGTCATTTTTTCCCTAGGACCTTACTACATAGATCCCCTTAAGCCATCTATACCCTAAACCCTAAACTCTAAACCCTAAACCCTAAAGCATTCATTTTTCCTAGGACTTAATGAAATTTGGTTGCTTTGGGAAACTTCACCAAATTTTATTCCCTTAAGCCATTGTCATTTTGTATACATAGATCCCCTTAAGCCATCCTACATTAATACATAGATCCTCTTAAGCCATCCCCCATATTAATAGTTAATTGTTTTTTCATTCAAGTAACATGCCTTAGACATAATTGAGGCTTACACATTTTATCATTTGTATTCAATTAGGCTATTTATATTGAATGGTTTAAGGGTATTTCTAAACATGTATCTTACATTTTGAAATTACAAATCTAATGCAGGTTCACTTATATATTAGAGATCATGGATCAATTCAATAATATATGTAATCCACCTCCACACCCTTCATCTCACCACCTTCACCTCCACCTCCACCCACTCCACCTCATGACCCCCCACCTCCACCACCTGAAACCGATGGTGCTCGCTTGCAAGCACAGATCAATGTCGATGTTAGAACCATTTAGGATCAAATCAACATTATTCAAAATGAAGAATGTATCACACCACCTTTAAGGCTTTTTGCATCTAGGATGCAAAATGTTGTTGATGTTGTTAGGGATATGGATGGGGTCTTAGATGAGCATCGACGATGGCTAGAGAAGAGGAGAAAGTCCAATTCTGAAAAGGAAAACACAAAGAAATGAAGAGATGCAGTAGAGAGCCACAACACTTTATAAATTAAGACAGTGTTGTTTGATGTAGTTTGCAAGTACTGGGCATCAACTCCACCTGCTTTGTCAGGTTTGAGTGTGCCATGACCCAATGGAAGCATGATGTTTCAGAGATAATGTCAGGTCCTTCTTTGGCCATCGTTCCCTTATAGGACAATTATTTGTGTTGTCACCCGTCATTGTATTGTCGTTCAGGTTTGTTGTGTCATTCATGTTTGCGTCTTGATTGGAAATTCATTAATTAGTTAAATGGTTTATTAATAAGTTATTTGATTTAGTATAATTTTGTTGAAATATTAAATTAAAATATTTATGTGTAGATATTTTAATAATTAAAATTTGATTGTTGTTTTAAAATGGTTTGATTAATTAAATTAATTAAACAACATATTTATTTAAATGTGCTTGTTAATTCTGAGTAATACATATTTATTAATTTTAATGTGCAAATTTAAATATATGGAAAGTAGACATTATTGAAGGGTTTATTTTCAACAGATTATGAATAAATATATGAAATCTTGACTTGGGGTCAGAAAGTGTTATTTTGGGTAATTGTGATTAGAACTGTCTTATCAATCTCTTTTGCATGGTGATAGTTAGTTAAGTCCTATGATTATGAGTTAATTGAAATGAATTAAAAGCTTTGGTTATGCAAAATTTGTACACGAGAATTTTGGTTTTTGGAAAGAAAATTTTCACGGCAATTTTTTGGAAAAAAGCTTCTTCTTTGTGTTTTGGTTAAAAGTTTTGGAGACAGTGAATTCAAAGGATTTTTGCTTTTGGTAAAATAAAGAGTTTTTGGAATTTATGGTTATTGCTTCAATCTACATCGGATTCAAGAATATAATCTAGGTTATCTTCTTTGTTTTGCATTTTCTTGAATAGTAGTTTCTGAGTGTTGTTATGGTATCTATTCTTCTTGCGATTGAATCCATTTGTTGAATCTTTTGCACAAACATCAGAAAATAAATTGTTGTTGATTAGTGTTGAAAAAATTGAAGAAATTTTTTAGAGAAACGAAAACTATTAAAACCTAGCGATAATAATATTGGTTTTACAATTGTTAATTGCTCTTTCTTGAAAGATTTCTTGTAATTGTCTTGTTGAATTTGATAATTTCAGACTCTTTTGTTGCTTTTGATCGTCTGAGGAATTTTATCATTTGTACCTCATAGTCAATGTGCTTTAAATCCCTAAAATTAAAATATTACTATCTTAATTTTAAAGACGACATGCAAATGCTTTGAAGCCGACATCTGGAACATTTAGAATCATCCTTATGTTAAGAATTCCCTTTGTCTTGTTGGCTTGGAATGCACTTAATAGTGGTAGCATGAAATAGAAGAGAGTTTTCTTGGATGAGGATACCCATCTCATAATCAAATATCACGTGGCATGTATTCTTGTTGTTACCTCATTCTTTTCCCATGCAAGTTCTGCGCACGACCAATATTCTCATAGTTTCTTCATTTCCTTTCCTTTGAAGTTCTGTTTGGTGTTGCCAACGCTGATTTCTTTAGTTGTCCCCTAATTTTCAGATGTAGAATTGTCTTGGATGCCTGATTCTCCTTTATTTACCATTGCCTTGTATTTTATTTATTCTCCTATGTGCTATTACTGAAATCTGAAGTTTCTATTTATTCTAAGTAATACTGTTGATATTAAAAAAAAGAAAATCTGGAAAACGTATATTTATATGTGATAATTCAATAAACTAAATATAGATTTGTATGAGTTCCTACATTTCTTGTTGTTCGATGTTCATTTCCGCAAGTCATTCTTTTCATTGACAGTGACAGGAGCTTTATAAGATCTAGACAAATTTAGAGATAGGTGAATATTGCTACCTGCTAGTGTTTGGATGTTTCTTTATGTGTATAATTTAGGGAATTAAGAGTTGTATGACGAATATTTTGTACTTGTTGTGTGAGGGTCTCTATGAAAGCATCAATATCACTTTGCATGCTTAACTAATTACTATTTGCATGGTGCGTACATTATCATTGAACAAAATTCTTTTTTTTTTAATTGCTTGTTGTGCACAAACTTTAGTCAACTTGAAAACAAGAAATAGTGTTGATAAAACCAAGTCTCTATAATGGGGATGGCTTGGCCTTGTTAGGTTGAGGAATTCATTGTGTTTGATGTCATTGTTTGGCATTGGATTATAGGTGATTGTATGCGTCGAGTTTACCCTCAAGCGTTATGTTTATGTGTTGTGTTATACTTCAAAGGCCGCGTTTATATTAATGCATTTAATTACTTCAGTTTGATTCACTTCAACCCATGTTGAAATTGACGTCCTCTTGATATTTATATATATTTATGTCGATATGTGAGATCTACATTCTCTTGATATTTATTTTTATCTATGTCGATATTCCTATTTATTTATATAAATTTATGTGCTTGCTTAAATATTGAAATTTTTTAGTATGAAAGGTTTAATAAATAATAGATTAGAATTGATTTTTATTGAAATTATTTATAATATATTTGTTAATGATTAAAGAGTTACCTCTATGTTATTGAGTTTTAAATCTTTCAGAGGCTAGGAAAGGAAACTTTTAATGTAAAGCTTACTATGTTGTACTTTGATGTTCAATTGCAATGATCTAATTTGGGATTTAGCCATTCATGGTTTATTTTTTATCTTGGTGGTATTTTGAAAGTTAAATGGTCTTCGTCATGTTTGAGATGTGCTCATTATTGGTTTTGTTTAATGTGCATGATGGCTATCCTTTGTAATTGATAATGAGTTATGTTATTAGGAAGAGTGGCTTTCGATAGGGGTTGGAACCCTAAGAGGTAACTAGGGTAACCTATCGGGAGTTTATAATTTAGTGAAAACCTAATTAAATGTACTAGGGGTTGGGTAGTGTTCACTAAATAATTTAGATAATTTGAATTCCTTTCCTTATACCTTAGTGCTTTTAAAGATTAAGGGTAGGTTGAGATGTCTTGGAATGGCATGATCATCTACTTTGTCTTCTTGTAAGGTAGTTTGATTCCGCATAAGTTTGTTTAGGGGCCAGGAATTAGTAGAGATTGCTAGGGTAATTCGGTATGAGGGTCAGTAGTCTAAGAAGATTCACCTGGGTAACCTATAATAAACTATGTGATGACACTCTTTTCCTAATGCATGTTATGTGGTCTCTTGTGTAGAGTTACCCTTGTTTATGTTGTTGCCTCTGGGAGCTTTGTGTTGTAATTATGTGGTTTAGATATCATTATGTCGTAATGTGTACATCAAGCCATGTGATGTTATGTTTTGTCTTCATGTTTTTTAATCTTTGTGGACCTGATATTATCTCCTAGCATAGGGGGTTGACCTTTGGATACCATGTGGTTGGGAGGAACATGCTTTTTCCTCCATTGGGTTTCCTTGCAAGTGTTGTTGTGCTTGGATAATATTGTACTTGTGATAGGTTCCTGATTCTACACAATTCATGAAGTTGGACACTGAGCATGCTCAAGAACAAGGTTGATAGATGTGTTATGATCTTCATCTATATTGTATACACTCTTGATGTATATGTGAGAACTTATTGTAATGTTATTATGTTGTTATGAGATTTTTCATAATCTCACTTGATGTAACTTGAATATGTAACTTGACTACATTATGATTATGTAATTGGATCATTCATTGTTGGTATGATTTATCCTTATGTTTAATGTCTTTGGTTTAATTATGTTATTTTCTTACTTGTGAATGTTTAAGTAGCATTGTCACGGAACCCTGGGAACGTATGTGTATATGTTTCTTTGTACTCTTGTTGTAATCGAATGTGTTTTAAAAAAAAAATTGTTTGGTTATTTTGTTACTTTATGTGTTGTTCTCTAGGTTCCTTGGTGGGGTGTTACAATATGTACACAACTCAAGTACCTATATTTAAAAGTATTCCACACATGTATTTAGGTTGAATTTGCATCCTATCCTTTTTGTTTCAAAGTATGAGATCAATGTGATGATGGCTTAAGGATACAAAAAAGGGTAATAAATCAATTTTAGGTATTAATGTACAAGCAATATCAATATATAATCAAAATATGTATTCAAATATAAGTTAACTAATAATTACCTATTTTTACCAAGTATTCTATGTTGCCTAGGTCAAATCTGCATGGACTCTCCTTTTTGTGATGATGACTTAAGGATCTATAAAAGGACAATTTAAATCAATTTCAACTAATAACACACTTGAGAAATATCAAAACATTTATTTAATCTATTTAAAAGGACAATATAAAACTAAAACTATATTTACCTATATTTACTTATTCCATTGTACCATCTACATCCTCTTTTTTTGCAACGCATCTATGATTGTCTCATGTTCTTCCATAGAAATTGTCCATAGCTCTTATTTGTAGGTCTTCCACGATACCAATCTAGTTTTATATTGGTTTCCACCACCAGATTTGAGTAGTGTATAATCTTTTTATGTGTTTCATAATCTTCAAATGAAGGTAGACCATTATTCCTTACCAGGTATTTTCGTAGCCAAGTTCCAACAACCACCACCAATCCTATTGGAAAACATGATAACCATCATCAAAGAAGTTCTCAAAATTTTCTTAAGGGGATCAAAGAAGTTCTAAAAATTTTCTTAAGGGGATCAAAAACTTTGAACACCCTGCCACACAAACCCCAAAGGACAACACAACAACTAACAATTATAGCACATTTTTTTTTAAAAAAGTGAAACTAATATGAAATGTAAATTAACATACAACACTAATGATGAAACTATACATACACATCATCTATCTAGTCCTCTAGGGTAATGTAATGCCCCAGCGTGCAAACCCCAAAGGACAACAACAACTAACAAATTACCGCACAATTTTATTTTATTTTGAAAGAGAAATATTGCATAAGATAAGTATGTACATACATTACATGAAAAGCAATTATACATTTACAAAATCATCTACATCCTCTGGGATACACGGGATGACATTTCAAAACCTAGAATCTTACCAAAACGATAGCGAATGAAATCCAAGATTACATGAAAATAACATACAACCATCCATGATCAAAAGAGATGAAAAGATATACATCACTTATTACATTTCAATTCATAGTTCAATATTACCAATTGTGGATCATATTTCCACAGATACAGCACATCATGGATACAATAGTACATTACATAATGCTTCCCTTAAATCATCGGGAAGAGTACATCAAGTACAAGAATAGAACACCAAGGAAGAATAATGTGAAAAGCGTGGAACTGTCTTCAACCAAGTAAAGCTCTAGAAACATTGTGTCTACTTTTGCATCACAAACACAACCTGGGAACCCAATGGGTTGCATAGCATGTTCCACCTAACCACGCAGGTCTGAAGACCCACCCCCTGTGCTAGGAGTTGACAAGAAAGACCCTCAACTAAAATAGTTAGGTGAACGATAACAAACAAGACTCCATGACAAGAGCAACAATAACATGACAACATATGCTTCCAGAAGAACAAAGGCAACAAGGGGAAAACCACAAACATGCAAGGTTGCTAGAGGGCAAAGTGTCATCACATGGATCGACATGGGTTACCCAATGCGGATCTTCATAGGTTACCGGCCCCTGTCCTGGGTTACCCTGGCAACCTCAACCAATCCCCGACCCCCATTCTTACACATGTGGAATCAACTCACCTTTCATGAAGACAAGGTAGTTGAGCTGTCATTCTAGGCCTTCCCGTCTCATCCCAAGCCTAAACGAGTGTTTGGGCCATGAGAGAGGTACCCATTATCTTTTATTAGTGTGTGTATACTACCCATCAACCTAATTATTTAATTAGGTTATCACTTGATTACTCAACTTCCGCACGAGTTACCCAGGATACCACTTAGGGTTCCGACACCCATGGGAAGCCACCCTCCCTACTAGAAACAAAACCCAAAAACACAAATGGGGTAAGCCAGCTTGCGCAAAAATATCAAGGCCAAAAAGTAAATACATCTAGTGAGGTATGCTCCATCTCACGCTAGAATTCCATAAATAAGCAACTTCCAAGTGCAAGGCTAAACCCACCAAAAATCAAAATGAGCATAAGAGAAAATGTTCACAAAACCAAAATGGAAACCAATTATGAAGCAACATATTCCTTCCCCTCCTCTAGAAGCCCAAGAAGAATGACTAACCAAAAACCCACAATTGAGGGTAAAACGAGGAAACACAGTTCCAACACAAAGCTTCAACATATAAAATCCCCTCCAGAAAAAATCAACTTCAGAGGGAAAAACATCAATTTGGAAACATCAAAACATACTTAGCTCCCACTAGCATATTCAAGGTACGAGATATCAAGGAACACTAACATAATCACTAACTTACTTGACTAATTTATAGCAAGCACTCAAGTAACCAACATATTCCTAAAATCAACATATAATAACAAATCATCTAATACATGATTATAAACAAAACCACTTTTAAAAGGATAATCTAACTAACTTCTTAAATAAACCCTTCATTTATACATTTATAGTTAAACCTAATTTATCAAATATAATCATTTATTTAAAGAGACCAAATATTCTTTTCTAACATTTAACTACCCAAGCCTCTTGATTCAATAGGAGAAAAAAATAAAAAATAAAATATTGCCATATAAATTTCTTCAACATTGGACTTTCCCTAAGCGGACCTAAATACCCCTCTAACAATAATTATCTGGCCAATTCTATTAAATAATATAATTAACCAATGTAATTGAGATATCCACATATAATAATAATAGATCAAATATCATATTCAACATAAATGCACATCACTCACTATATCCATATTATTATCCTGTTAAGTGAGCATCACTAATTGCTTTATTCAGCCATCATATTTGACTTACAAAACTACACAATTAGAATAAAATAAAAATAAAATAAGATTATATATACATATAACAAATCACCTCAAGCATATTTAATCACAACCAACCTACCTTCACTAACACTACAAGAACATTTTAATCAACATTTACATTTTGTCCTTTCATGGTTTAAGAGACGTTTTAAATCATTTAAAACTATATAACATATTTTGGTAATATTGGTATTTGCACTTATAAAAAAATGAAAATAAAATAAAAATAAAATAAGATTATATCTTTTAAATAACTTATTACGTATTTACACAAATAGTTTATCTCTTCTAACACATTTGAGTGATAATTTATAAGGAACATTTAAACTATCCTTATCAATTTACTACACATACAAAGCAATAAATTATAAGGGCATAAGAAACAACGTTACATATCATCTATTCATTCTTAATGAGATCATTTAAATAATTAAGAACTATATTAACATCTTTTAGAAATACCTAGTTACTCAATTTAACATGAAAAAAATATTTTTAATCATAATCAAACATAAATATATAAGTATATTTCTACCTACATAGATATGTAAATATATTCAATTTAAGAAATTGTGGTAATTAAAATAACAATATTATATATGTACTAATACTTATCTTGGACCATGGTGTATCCTAAAATATTTAACAATGAAATAATATTTTCTATATTACATAATAATCATCTCATTTGGAATAATAGTTAATTTTGATAAAATTCATTGCTCTCAACATAAGAGTGAATTGAAAGGCCTCTAAGTATTTCATAACAAATCTACTATTTAAGGACAGATCCATGTAGTAAATAAACATGATTTAGAAGAGGATGGAGTACTTATTCAATTTCATGACCCCTCCTTTAGGTTAACAATAAATACAAATATATATACCATCAGTAAATGTTAGAATCACATCCATATGAGAGTAATGAGATTTCAAGCAGGCATAGAATGGAAATTTTGTTACCCTTATTGTAGCACCTATTCAAGATTTCATAATACAAATTTCTAAATTCAATAGGACACATATACAGATATGATTGTGGTATGAAAGGTTGGATAGACATAATAAATGAGAGGATAAAGTAATTATCTTGATCATCATATGCCCTGATAGTAATACCCTTCCCATTTTCAATAACATTTTTAGAAAATCCTAGATTTTTGATTAGTTGCAAAGTACAAATATTGAGACCATCGCCTCCATCCACGAGGACTCTCTTGACTTTATTCTTGTGAACCAAGACCTCTAGATGTAATGTGTGATTATGGAATGGTTGTGTTGGGAGGTCATGTTCCAAAAATGTGAGAAGATGACGCGTGGTGATGTGTCCGACCATAGCTTGGAATTGATCAACATCAATGTTAGTGGGAATAAACTTTCTCTAGAATTTCCCTGTGTGTTGATATTTTTAGCAACTCCAAAATGGAGATTTCAGCAGGGGTTTTCTTCAACTAGTCTAAGACACTGTAGTCATTTGGATTAGATTTTGGAATTGTAGATGATCCTCTAGGTGGTAGGGATGGTCCTTGGATGGTTATTGTGCCTCTACATGTGGTGACTCCACACTCTACGCTTGGCCCTTTGATATTGACAACTATTATGAACTAATCCAAGGATGCTACAACATGATCATAGACATGGTTGAAATTTATGTAGTTTGTCCCCTTGCCTTTATCTTTTCCTTTGTTATGGTCGAGCATCAGATTCATGTATATCTTTAAATCTTGGTTTCCCACTTGCTGGTTGACAGATATATCCCTACTCTCAATGAGGTCTTGGATAAGGTTTTTCAATCTCATGTAGCTAGTCGTTGTGTGTCCCTTAATTTTGTGATAATCACAAAGGTGATTTTCATTATACTATGGGGGTTTGACTTGAGGCTCTTGGTAATTTTCATAAACAGGGAGTGTGAAGAGATTTGCTTGCACTAACATTTTCATAACATATTCGATGAGTTCCCCCAAGGGCGTATACTTGTGTTTCTATGGATATTTGTTTCTTGAGGGTGGTCCTCTTTGGGAAATGTTTACATTGTTGACTATTTGATTATTCGGTTGTTGTTGTGATGGGTTTGTTTGTGGGGTATTTTGATGACTGGGTTGTTGCGTATTGATTTGTGGTTGATGAGTGTTATGTTGTGGGTATGTTGTTGTGTATTTTTCCTTGGAGTGCTAATAACAACTTTGGCATCAACAACACCATCATTGGTAATATTTTTATTTTTAGCCCAAGTGCGAGGTTTGTCATTGTAGCTATTTGATGGTCTATTTTCTTGGTACGCAGGTGTGCACCTTTGTGCTGTGAGGGCTCTTTCAATGTTGAGAGCCCTGAGGATTAGTTGGTCATATGTTTTGATGCATTGCATTTTCAGTTGGAAGGACAATTCTCCTTTGAGGTTAGAGATGATGGCTCCAATTTATTGCTCCTCTAGCATGGACCATTTTCTTTTACTGGCTTTGGACCTCCATCATTATAAGAAGGCCGCAAATGTCTCTTCCCTAGCTTGCTTAAGGTTGGATAGCTCCTCCAAGCTTACATCCATGCCTAGATTAAATGAGTAGTTTTCTATAAATAGGTCTACGACTTCTTGGAACTTTTTGATTCCAAGAGGTAAGCGGGCGAACCATTCAATAGTGTGACCAGCCAAGCTTCAAGAGAAGAGTCAAATTATATAGGAGTCGTCATATGCCACTTCCATGCAATGTACATGAAATTCTCTGATATGGTCCTCGAGATTTCCTTTTCCACTATATTATCAAACTTTGGTATTTCGAATCTTTCTGGGAATGGGACCATGGAAATATTCCTATCAAAAGGATAGGGGCAAAAATCTCATTGTGCGTATGATTTTTTCATCTTTTCAGATTGGATGCCTTGTATTTGTTGTGAGAGCAATTTGACCTATGTGGAAAGATCATTTTGTGGATTTGGTGGTGGAGTGTATGTGTTTTGGGATGGTATGGTCTTTTGTATGAATGATGGGGTGGCGTAAGTTCCTTGTGTGTTAAGGCTCAAGGAATTTGGTTGCACGTTCATGTAGGTTTGTTGAAGATTTTATTGTTGTGCAAGCAATGCTTGTTGGTATGCATGTTGTTGTTGTTGATGAGCCAACAATGCTTGTTGTTGTTGTTGTGCTAATAGCACCTGCTGATGTGCTTGTTGTTGCACTACTTGGTACTATTGTGCTATCAATGCTTGTTGTTGTGTGTGTTGTTGTAGGGCTTGTTGATAGGCTTTTTGTTGTAAAGCTATTGCTTGCGCTTGTTGTTGTGATTGGTATTGCACTTGTTGTTGTGCTTGGTATTGGGCTTGCACTTGTGCTTGTTATTGTGCCACTTGTTGCACTTGTTGCTATGTTGCTTGGGCTTGTGCTTGAGCTTGGGCTTGGGCTTGCACTAGGGCTTGACCTTGGGCTTGCGCTTGAGCTTGTTGTGTTTGAAATTGTTGCAATGCCTTTTGATATGCCTGTTGTGTTGCTTGCAATGTGATGCTATACTAATTTTTTGTGTTAGGATTTTGAGGTGGGGGTGGTGGATTTTGTTGTGATGATATGTTGAGGGGTTGTTGTGGTGGTTGTTGAGGTGGTCTTTGTGTGATGAAAATGGATTGAGTGAAAGATGGTGGATTCAAAATTGTATTTGGCATGCCTAAGCTTTGAGAGACTTGACTTTGTGATGCTTGGGATGTTGTCGATGATGTGATCAATGGTTGGGATGAGGCCACTTGTTGTTGCAATATCAGTGACATGCTTGGATTTATGATGGATGAGTTGATTTGATTTATGTTTGATAGGTTGGTTTGATTTTGTGCCAAAATGTGAATGATAACCTGCACCTAGCTGAACATTGACAAAAACAAGAGCATTAGTCATTCAAATAAGCACAAATATCATTCCCTATGAAATTCTCGGTCATACTAAATGATGAAAACATGAAACAAAATCCCAAAAAAAAGCAAATGAAAGCATGTAAACAAACAAAGTAGATCAAATCTCCATCCCATAGGGGGATTGGTGTCACTTTTATGAGGAAAGTGGTCCTTTCCTAATCCCTTTGATAAGCTTCAAGATCCTTTGACTCCAATTATATGTGATTGTGATGCAAATGTGTTGATAACCTAGTTGAAGTGATGAAAATGAGTGATTGTTATGGATGAATGTGCCTATAGTAAGATTGCATGAGATTGTGGATCCATATTCAATAGAGAAGGTCTCTATTTATAGGAGAGAAGGGTTGAAGAATGGATGAAATTGGTGAATGTGGGACTAAAATGGGGACCAATAGCATTGTGACACTTGTCATAAGGCTAATTAAGGTCATGGGGATATGTGTGGAGCACATTTTGAAGAATGTGAAGAGTTAAGGCATGTAGGTGGATTTGTAAGAGAATTTAAGAGAATTGAAAGCATATGGTTGAAGGTGTAAGAGGAAAAAGATGACATGTAAATGGCATTGAATTCCCTTGTAAGAGGCATTTAAGACCTTTGTAAAAGGCTTTTAAAAGCCTTTGGAAGGAAATTTATTGAAGGGGTAGTTGAGGGGAATATTTCAAAGAATATGCCTTTGTGAGGAAAATAGACTAATTAGTTAATTAAAAGAAATGATTTTCATGTGCAACTTGGTTAGTTGATCATGGGTTTAAATTCAACTTTAGCGGGGTTAAAAGCTAGAGAAATGGGTAATGAAGATTTAGGAGGTGATTAAAGTAAATTAATCAACTTGAGTGGGTTAGGGGTTTGTGATATTTATTTTAAATAATTTGATTTATTTAATCAAATGAGAGGACTTTAGGGTTTTATTAAATAATTTTATTTATTTAATTAAATGGGATGAACATTAGTGAGAAGAGGATGAATTAATCCGATAAATTTAATTATTTGATTAATAGTAGAAATTGATGAAATTAACTAAATAATATATGAATTATTTAATTAAATGGTTAGTCCGAAGTGATTTAGGAGGAAATGATGTTAATTAATTAGACTCAGATGCATAATATCAATCAAGACTATTTAAGTGTCTACAGTTTCTTAAATGAAATGATGATCTATTTTGTTTACCAAGCACACAATATTTGTAAAACTCAAAATTTTCATCAAAATAAGAAAGTCCATCCAATAAATTCTTATTTAAGATGGTAAACCAATCTCATGTATGTGGCCCAATCTACGATGCCACAACATATGTGTTTTTTAGTTTTCTTAGTTACATTATTAGAGTTAAAAATAGTGGAACTACATATAGCCTAATCAAAGTTCCCATCCTTGTCCATCTCACTATCACCAAACTACCTCTCACTAATTTGCAACAATACGTATCAAATATTACATGCATTCTAATACCCTTTAAATTATAAACTAAAATTAAGTTTCTAGCTAATCTAAAAATATGCAAAACACCAGGGATAGTTTTTGAGCTTCCACCATTGAAACACAACTATACCTTTCATTGTTCAAGAATGGGATATATGAATTGTTGTCCCCAATGTATACTTATCCTCCATCATATTCTTCATATGTGGAAAACCACTCCTTGTGAGAAATCATATGATAATATATTATTGAACCAATCAACCAATTTTCATTAGATATAATATTGCATGAAGAAATCAAAGCTTCATCACCTCAATCAAAGGACTTCTTTGTGGTGGAATCCCACTATTTCTTTTTATTTATGCATTCCTTATTCACATGTCCCTTTCAATATCTCCAACACTTCAATCTATTATTTTTACCTAGAGTCTTAGATCTAGCATTGGACTTGTCCTTGGGCCCCTTCCATTCTCCTTTAGATCCACCTCTTTCCTTGGACCTTCCCTTGACATGAAGAGAATTTGAAGAGCTATCCATACCCTTCTTTCTCATTTCCTATGATAATAGTATTGCAACAAGAGCATCCATCTTTGAATCTTTGATATTAGCACTAATAGTGAGGATAAAATTCTCTTATGGCTCACACAAAGAACAAAGTAACGCGATACACTTATCTTCTTCATTTATCTTAACATCAACAAAAACTAACTAACTCAAAATAAAATAAATTTAAATTCTCTATTGTCAAATCACCCTCCTTCATTTTATAGAACAAAAATTTAAATACAACATATTTACCAGACTCTTGGCTTGGTAGATCTCACCCAATTATTTCTATAAACCATATGTTATTTTCTCTTTAGAAATATTCAGTAGGAAAAAAATTGCAAGGCAAAGATAGATGGTTCCTTGTGTTTTATTATCTATCTTATCCCCCTCATCCTAAACTATCTTGTCTAGTTTATTTTCCTTTGTTGTTGCCAACCATTGATCCATCTATTCAAGCATATCCTCCATTTTCAACTTTCACAACACATAGTTGGTTCCATTGAACTTTTCAATATCCAACTAAGATGAGGATGTAGTCGTGGCTTCTACACAAATCTACAAAACAAATTCAACCAAAACTCCCACTACAACTCAAAAAACCTTCACACTTCCACCCAAGAAACTCAATTTGCCACGATCTTATACCAAATGTTAGAAATGAAGGTGAAAAAATATAAAATAGAAATCAAATTTCATTTTATAGTTGTTCATCTTCATTTCTAACATTTTTTCCATTGATGATTATATACATAATCTTCTACTAAAATGTCGAATATTTTTTTTTTATAAATATAAACTATCTTTACCTTTTTCATGCATCCCACTATAATTTTTTTCTTCATTTTGACTATATAAAACCCATCTTTCTATTATAGTGGGGATAATATGACAAAGTTGAACTTGAGGTGGATCTACCTTAATTGACTACAACTAGATTTAGTAGACAATGATGAAAGAAATTTCCATATTAATGACACAAATAAAATTAGAATAAAACTTAACCAAATTCTAGAAGTTATTTCCATTTATACTCATCTCTTTAGAAAGTTATTATTTTGGAATAAGATTGAGAAGATCATTTTTTCCTACATACCATGGTGGATACTTATCTTATTAGAGCTACCCTAAGATAGTATTTATGCCACAATTCCAAAGGAAGGGATATATGTGGGCCACTATTGAAGTCATAACCATGCACTTGAGATTTTGTAAAAATAAAGGCCATTTCCTAAAACTGTATGGTGATCCATTATATTTGTAAATCTAACATTGAAAAACTTCCATATCTATTAATGGCTTAAATTTGGATTGTAATTGCAAAGTTTGTAATATCTAGTCATTTTTTTTTTATTGTTATAAAGAGATTCCATTAGAGTTACATATTGGTAGATTTAAAACAATGTAATATCATCAAGAGCCTATCATTTATGAGTGAGATAAAATATAAACTAGTCATTATTTTTCAAGGAATATTTTATACTTTTTGTAGTAATTAAGTGATTTATACTAGTATTCAAGATATTTCTCCTTAAATGCTCTTGTTTAATGTATAAAAACAATTGTATTGTTTGAAATTAACAAATAAAAGATTTTTTTATGAGTTCACCATATCTCCCTTTCAGATGCTTGTACCTTAACTATTGAACAACTAGAATGTGGATGTACTTGGCCCTGCAATATGTCCAAATACATTCACTTATTCTTTACTCATTCTCTATTGTCTTTTCTCACAAGATTCATTAACCTTTAGTATTATTCCTTTGTATGATGATGGACATTTCAATGTTGAAAATTTACTAAAAGTGGCTAGTAGAATAATTTATTAGAATTTTTAGATTGAGAATTGGTCACATATTATTTAGTTAATTTTTTTTTAAAAAAAAATTTAACCCTAAAACTTAAGGTGTATTATCTCAAAATTCAATTCATTTTAATTATTGAAAAAAAAATTGTTTTTTATTATCTCATAAAATCATAATTTAATGACTACCAACAATTTATGTCATGTTTATTACAAGAAACAACATCGACAAAATGTCCATGTTGATGGCACAAATAATATTTAAAAAAAAAAAACAAATCATAATCTAGAGGTCACTCTCATTGATTTTTTTATGTCACTTTCATTAAAAAAAAATGAAAATATTTGTTTTGGGATTGGGATGGATAAAATGCATTTTCCTAAAAAATGTGATGTATTTAATATATATTTTGATAATATGTGCTTTTTTTAAATGGTTACAACCTCACTTATCTTATTGAAAATGTCTTTGAATAACTTTCATGCCATAATTTCAAAGGAAGGACATATATATGATCAACTGTTCTCATTTGAAGTTTGATAAAATTATGAACCATTTTCTAAAATAATATGAAGATCCACAATCATATAATTAACATTAAAAAATAATTGATGTTGGCATGTTGTGATGGTTTAAGGGTGGCATTGTTGTTCTTACCACCAAGATTGAAACCCCGTTGGGGTGATATTGTTGAGTGGTTATATTAGGGATGACCCCATTGATTCATAACTCCGCATCGTTTACCCCTTAAATAAAACTTAACATTAAAAATAAATACATTATAATATAACTTATAATTTCCAAAACTATCATATCTATTAAAATAAAAACTAAATTGATCAATATAAATTTTTTTAAAGATATATTTAAAAAAAATTATAACTCTACACAAATTTTGATGAAAAATACACTTACAACCTAGAAATTGAAGACCTAGAAAGTGAATGCACTTGGCCTATTTTGTGTCCAAGTACATTCACTTGTTCTTCACTCATTCTATATTGTCCTTTCCCACAAGAATAAATTATAATTTCAATACCGGCCTTCTCATTATTAAAAGTGACTAGAAGAATAATTTATGAGAATATCTGGTTCTTGTTTTATAATTTAATATCTCAAAATCCTGCCCATTTTCATGATTGGCAAAACTGTAACTCTGTTAGTTATCTCATTAAAAAATCATTTCATGCAAAATTCGAAATTATCTCTGGGTCAATGCCTCTGTTAGATCACAGTATCAACCTCGTATGAAAAACATAGTAACAATTAGATTACACTGCTATCCAACGACTACATATTAGCATTTGAATATTTGAATCCAATATTCCTCCTACTCATGATTCCATTTCCTCCTCCTGATTCTCTTGGCCTTATATTAAATGATGATTTGTGGGTGTTCTTTCATTCATGCAGAGCTCTTCGATTCTGAGAAATAATCATAGACAGAATGTCGAAGAGTCCCTGTAATCCTAACTACCACCCTGCATTGCAGTTTGGACAGGTGCTCTATGAATCTGCATCTTGTTCCTCAGACAACCCAGTTGGTAATGAGGGTGGGCCTTCTTTGCCAAATTTGCCAACTGGGAACACTCCATATGTGAAGGCCAAGCATGCACAGGTGTATGATTTTAGGTTTTTTCTTTGTGTGCTTGAGTGTGTGTTTCTTCATACTGGGAGTATTTTTATGGAATTTTCAGTGTAATTTGAGATGAGTTTTGGGGTCTGTTAGAGGTGCTTTTGCTTCTCTTTCTGTGCAGAAATGGTTTGGATTTGGGATCAACTGGAAGAGTGAATTAGTTCTGATAGGAATGCTCTGTTTCCTCTGATTAGGATTGAGGTTGGCAAGGATTTCAGTCGTTTGAGATGAGTTTTGGGGTTTGTCTGGGTGCTCTTTTTCGAATTGCTTTTGCAGAAATGATTTATAGATTGACAGGTATTTGTGAGTGAGAACTTAAATTCTATTACGAGAAACTCTGTTTCCAGTGGATTTCTTTGGTTTTTTTTTAATTGTTAAGATTTAAGTTGTTTGAGATGAGTTTTAAGTCCAATTTATGGGTATTTTTTCCTTGGACTCTCTTCTGCAGAAATAGTTTATTATTTGGAGTTAGATTGGAATGAATTTGTGGGAGAGAATTTGCTCGAGTAGGATGCCATGTTTTCAAAGTTTTCCTTTGGTTTGCCTTGGAATGACTGGGGAGATTATACTGATCTGTCTTTATTTCTAATTTATATTTTCATAAATCAAGTGATTTGGTGTGTGATAATGGATAGAATTCAATCAGTTTTGAGCTTAGTTGCAAGAAATATCACCTGAGACTACAAACATTTGGCTTGTTGAGGCATTGTCAAGTGATTTGTGTAACTTTAATGATTAAGATTGGTTCTGAATTT